>PVJX010028269.1:0-24024 GCA_004027295.1 Dolichotis patagonum | reverse complement strand
CAGTCTTTAGTCCCAGACAGGGTATAGATCATTTACTACTGATTCTAGAGATACATGTTACATAAGTTTAATATTTTATTAGTTTTCCATATTAAATTTCTGAATTTTCTACCAGTAAAGGTAAATAAAGATGATTACAAGCTTTGGCCTTTTGGTAGAAGGAAGCGTATGATTCATTTCATCAAGAGTAGATTAAGAAAGTAGCCTTGGTTTATTGGAAAGGTCCTGGTATTTTGGTGACAAGTAATGAACTGGCAGAAATATTGGTAGAAGCTTTATAGAAATGTCTAGTCTATGTACAAGGAGATGCTACAGTTATCATTTTACAAGTGAGATGTAGATTTATGAGTTCTGTCACTTACACAAAAGATGATAATAAATTTCCTTTGACAAAAGCAGAGTACCTCATTTAGGGTTTATTTCCCCTCCTTGGAACTCTGTTTTTGTGCTTATAAGGGCATAGATCCTCAACCCAAATTGCCTGAAAATCGGTAACTAATTATAAGCTACCAATTGGAAATATTGAAATTTAATTATTCAAAATTTTATTCCATACATAACCTGGATTGTGGACTGTGTTAGCTAGTTATAGCTACATAACAAATTTCTCCCAAACTGGTTTAAAATAAAATTCTTATACTTCAGATTCTGTCAAGAATCTTGGCACAAATAAGGGTTTTTCAAGCTGGTTACCAACAAAGTGTTAATGGGGTGCTTTATTACTTTTCTCTCATTGCTAAGACAGACTACCTGGCACCTAAAGCTAAAGAAGGAAGGATTTATTTTAGTTCACAATTTGTAGAAGTTTCAATCCATGACTGGCTGGCTCCAAGGCAGGGTGGCATGGCAGATAGGCATCACACAGGAGAAACAGTTCATGGCAGGCAAAAGGCAGCAAAGCAGAAAAGTAGCAAGTGCCAAGTGACAATGACAAGCAGTGACTGTCTTTCTTTTCCTTATATCCTACCTAGGCTACTCATGGAGGGCGCGACTCAGACCCAGGGTGGAACACCCTTAATGTTAGTATTGCAGCATGAATCAATCCTGACGTCACATCCTCGATCCTAGAATCACACATCATAGATCCTAGATCCTAGATCAGCCACCTCCAAAAAAACCCCACCTATGAAAGCGTGAGGCTTTGGGGGACGTCCAGACACAAGCTTTAACTTGGGTGCTGCACCATCTCAAGGCTTGGCAGAGGAAGGCTCTGCACCCCAGTTCCCGCACCCTGGAGGTTATCAGGATTGGATTCTTGGTCGGCTGCTGGTCAGAGGCCTTCACAGTGCCCCTCTTCGCAGAGCTCTCCCTAGGGTGGCTTCCAGCATGGCAGCTAGCGTCCACCAAAGAGTCAGTGAGAGGCCAAGAAGTAAACAAGACTGAAACCAGAGTCCCTCTTGTAACCTAATCTTGGAAGTGACACCCAATTACTGTTGTCTTATTTTATTCGTTAAAGTGAGCCACCTGGCACAGCCCATAGTCACGGGTGTGAAAAGCATTACGTGGCATCATTCAGAGCCTTTTAGAATCTGCCAACTGCAGAGATGGCAAGTTTTGTGGAATTAACTATAGATGTTTTAACTGAATAATTTGATGGGCTCTGTAATTATCTTTCTGTTTAAAAACATAGTTCATCTGATAGGGACAATAGGGAAAAAGTACATATTTGATGAACAACTTTGCTATTTCATGATCTGGCATTGAATGATTTTTGTAGTATACTATTTAATCACTTAAGTATTGTTATTTTCTAGATATTTTCTTATGAAATTTTGTTTTTTATAGAAGTAATAAGAATGCTTTTAAATATTTTCTTTATTAATATCTACATTTTTACACTAAAATAAAAATATTATTTGTCTATAAAAAGATCCAGAAGTGCTAACATGAAAACCTTTGGAGAAGGGTTAATGCAGTTATTATATAGGTGTGATTTAGACAGGTAAGTGAGCTTTTACAGTGTTTTACAATTAAAATATGGCTTTCATGATTATTTTTAATGTGTAGCTTATGAGGGTTTTTGGTGTCAAAATTCTGCACAAGTTTAGGGAAATTGCTGAGATTATTTCTTTGGACTATCTTTTGAACATTTGTTTTTATGAGTAGCAAACAACCTGTATGTACACAAATGCTAAACTGTGTACTTAGAATCCCTTTCAGTTTTTCTTTCTTTTTTAATTTTCTTTTTAAAAATTTTTATTTAATTACCATGGCCCAGAAATGGGCTGCAATTGATCATATTTCTACGGCACAGAAATACTTCTTCCAGGAACTTTTAGGGGTATTCTGGCACTCTGATCTGTTGGAACATGGCTCCACTTGCAGGTACTGACAGTTTTGAACATTTTCCCCTCTTCCCTAGGTATAATTTTTGGTCTATCAGAAAGAAATCTTATTTATTCCCTTTAGAAACTTTTTAAAAAGGGGTTACAATTTGATGATGAGCAGACATAGAGGAAGTAAGTAGAATGGAGCGATGAAAAAATTCAGTGTTGGTAGAAAGCAGAGCAGGACGCAGGTTTGGCTTCCGCTTACACGCTCAGCCTTTAGCTGTCTGGAAGAGCCAGTGCGTCAGTCATAGTGAACTGGATCAGAAGTGACTGCTCTGTCCACTTTCACAGGGGCCTGGCTAATATATATGGAAATAATACCCTGTTCTGGTCAGTTACTTAAAAAAGTAGCTAGGCCAAAAAATATTGAAGACAATGGATTGTTTGACAGACCTTGATGGTTTTATGTGGGTTTTGATTACCATAATGGCTAAATCAGCTGTGTATGTAGAAACTGTCATGCCTATAGCCTTCTTGATGAAAAATAGTAGCATATGCCTCAAAACCTGTGAGAAAACATCTGAACTTTATAGTTTCCTAAAGGTCATAGTCAGAAAAAATGTTTTTCAGTACTTTTTTTTACTAGTGTTCCTAGTTTGAATTATGTGTCTATGGAAATAAATTTAATCCTTTTAACTGCGGATGACCTTGAGTTACCTTCTAATGGCTTGTCCCACCCCCAGACAGTGTTGGCTTTTTCCATTTCTGGACCCTGAAGTCTTATTAACTTTCCTAAAACACCTATGTCAGTGTCTGCACAGAAGCACTTAATGGCTTCTTATTCCTCCAAATTAAAGGCCTTGTTCTTAACATTTATTCCAGGTTTGCATCAGCTTTCCCATGTCTATACTCATAATGAATACACATCCTTACCATATATCATTAATTTTAAATATTATTAATATTAAAAATAAACTACTTGATATCTTGACTTAGCAATAAACATCTCACAATCACATGTTCAAGACCAAGGCATAATTTTGTTACCTGTTTTTCATATAGGCTTTGGAAGTACTCCTCTTTTAATTTCATTAAAAATAAAACTTTAAATTTTTTTTGTATTTCAAATGGACACAAAATAGTTTTACATATTTAGTGGAGAACAGTGTGATAGTTCAGTGCATGTGTACAATGTATAATGGGCACATTAGGGTAATTGGGATATTTATCACCTCAAAAAAATTTTTTTAACTTTAAAGAGAGGAAACAACAGTACAGAACAACAGCACAGAATTTCAAAACAAGATAATAGGAGATTAACAATGGTTAAATAATGCATATTGCTATCTTCAAAGTAGTTGCTCAGATTATAAGACATAGGTATGTGAAATTGATCAAACAGTGTAAGCATAAACTGTTCTTTTCAATGAGCTCATGGAAATTAGTAGTATAATTATCTTACCTCTCTTGTATTATATATGTATATATTTTTTTCTCTTACCTTTCTTTTCTCCTTTCCCCCATTCCAGTTGTTCTTTCTTTTTGTGCCATTTCTTTCCCTTTCACAATATCTATTAAACATTTTGGATCTTATTTATGCTTTAAGTTTCTTACACTAGGGAGACAATTTATTTCACTTATGAGTATGGTCTCTAATTGCATCTATTTACCTAAAAAAGCCTCGAATTTATAATTATTTATGGTTGAGTAGTATTCCATTGTATAAAAATGTCACATCTTTTTTTATCCATTCCTCACTTGATGGGCACTTGGGTTGTTTCCAGGATTTAGCTATTACAAATTATGCTACTATAAACATGGGTTCACATATATTGCCATGCATGATGTTTTTATTTCTTCTGGGAAGATACCAAGAAGGGGAATAGCTGATTGGATTCTAGTTTTTTGAGGAATATTCACACTGATTTCCCCAGTGGTTGTACCAGTACACACTCACACCAATGAAGACCTTTTTCCCCACAACCCCAGCATTTGATTTCCTAATGATAGCCGTTCTTTCTGCAGTGAGATCGCATCTCGTTGTTTTGATTTGCATTTCTTGAATGACCAATGATGCTGAACATTTTTTCAGATATTTATTTGCCATTTGTATTTCTTCTCCTGAGAAGTGTGTATTCTTCCCCACTTTTGGATTGGGTCTTTGAATTTGAGGGGCCTGAGTATTTTCAGTTATTTATATATTCTAGATAGAAGTCCTTTGACTGAGGGACAGTTCGCTAAAATTTTTTCCTACCTTTTAGGTTATCTTTTCACTTTGTTGGTGATTTCATTTTTTGTGCAGAAGCTTTTTAGTAAGATGAAATCCCAGTTGTTGATTGTTTGAAGTATTTCTCGTGCAGTCTGGGTTTTGTTGATCTCTCTACCTGTACCTATGTCTCTAATTACACCTATGGTGAACTCTCCATCTACACCTATGTCTTCAAGATTTCTAACTCCTTTCTCTCCCAGTAGATTTGCTGTTTCTGTTTTGACATTTAGATCATTGATTCATTTTGACTTTAGTTTTGTGCATGGTGATAGACATAAGTCTAATTTTAGTCTTCTGTATGTATAGAGCCAGTTTTCCCAGCACCATTTTTTAAAAAGGCTATCTTTCTTCCAGTGTACATAATGGGCCCATTAGTCAAAGATAAGGTGGGTCAATGTGTGTTATGGTTTATGTTTAGGTGTCCCCCCAAAGCCTCATGCCATCATGGGAGAATGGGCATTTCAAAGGTGGTTGAATCTAGTGTTTGTGATTGGTTCATTGTCTAGCACTGGGATTGGCAATGTGATGCTGCACCCACCCAGAGGATGAGTAGCCAGTATGCAATACAAGGGAGGAAGCAAGTGTGCTCTTCCCTTTTTTCCTCTTGCTCTTTTGCTCTTGTTGCTTATGGACACTGTAAATGGTTGCCCCTCAGTCACCCTACCCTGCCTTGGAGCCAGCTGAGTATGGACTGAGACTTCTACATACTGTAAACTAAATAAGCATTTGTCTCAGCAAGAAGAGAAAAGTATCCAAGGCAGTGTGTTTATAATTGTTTCTACCTCATATAATCCATTCCACTCATCCTCAGATCTAGTTTTTTGTCAGTATCATGCTGATTTTATTAGCAGCTTTATAGTATAATTTCATGTCAGGAATTGTGATGCCTCCTGTCTTACCTTTGTTGCCCAGATTGCTTTTGCTATTCTAGGTCTCTTCTGGTTCCAGATGAATTTTAGGAATGTTTTCTGTAGTTCTGTGAGGCATGCTAATGGTATTTTGCTCATGATTGCATTAAATCTATATAGAAATTTTGAAAGTATGGTCATTTTCACTATGCTGGTTCTTCCTACCCATGAGCAAAAGATATCTTTCCATTTTCTGATACACTCTTTTTAAAAATTTTATTTTAAAGGGGGTAAAATTAAACACAACACAACAGAACAGAACGGGACATAAGAAAGCATAGATTTCAAAGCTAGACAACCAGATATCTTCACTATCTGTCATATTATCTCTTGTTTTCTTCCAAATGGTTGTCCATATCTTTGCATATGGCAAGCTCATACTAAATAACATAGCCAATCTGTCACAAGATGTGTAGTTCACTGGCTCCCACTTGCTAAGGGGGGGCATGGGATGGGGGACAGGATGACATGAGATGTTTGATTCTCAGCCCTTGCACTGGCAGGCTCACAGCCATCCCCCAGAGAGTGGGGGAGCTCCTTGTTCTCCTGGAACCCCGAGTCAACTGCATGGTGCAGGTCCCAAGGTGCCAGGGTCTGTCTCCTGCAGGCCGCTGAAAGTCTGCCACACTCACCTGCTATTTCTTTCTGATGAATCAGCCATTACATTTCCAAAGTTCTGAAATGGCCAACAGACCACAGAAAGAATTCTCTTTAGGCTCCTGTTTGAAACCAGCAGCTATAGCAATCTGCTGGCCTTGCTTCAGGGCCACTTCTGATACACTCTTACATCTCCTTTTTCAGAGTGCTATAATTTTCAATGCATAGATACTTCCTTTGTTATATTGATTTCTAAGTATTTCATTTTTTTGGGATGCTATTGTGAAGGATGTGGTTTTACTCAGTGGGTTTGTTGTTTGTGTACAGGAATACTATTGATTTTTGAGTATTGACTTTGTATTCAGCTATACTACTGAATTTGATTATTAAATCTATAAATCTTTTGGTGGAATTTTTGGGGTCTTCTATGTAGAGTATCATGTCATCCTCAAATCTCTTTCTGTCCCTTATATTGTAAGGTAGGTACCTTGCCTAGGGTGTGTGCAAAACTTACACCCTTAATCCTAGCCAGAACAATGCCAAACCAATCAGTGTAGTGATTTATTAATATCACACCCCTAATCCCAGCACCACACACTCTAGATTCAGCCTTCTCTGAAAAAACTTTAGATTTTATGAGGGTTTGGGGGGACATCTGGACATAAACCATAACATATAATTTCACTTAATCTTGTAAATTAGCTTGCAGTAGTTATCAAAACAGGAAAAAATAAAGTATTAGAGGCAAAGTAAGTTACTGAAGGCCAGCAATAGTTTACAAGGCAGCTACTAAAAGTCCATCTAAACTTCTTTTCCTTACATCTAAACTAAATGTCCATCTAAACTTCTTTTCCTTACTTTCAACATGGTATAGCCATCTCTGGTATCCTTATAATTGGGAAAGACATATACATTCACTTCTTACAAGGTGAAATAATATAGTTATCTATGCTTCACAACATATTACTCCAAATATTGGCTTGAAACTAAATACATTTTTATTTCAAAATTTCTGTAGGTCAGAAATCCAGATGTGATTTTTCTGGGTCCTCTGCTTCAAGGTTTCTTATAAACATGCTATTGAAGTACATCCTGGGTCTGTGGTCTCATCTGAGGATTCTTCTGGTGAACTGTCTTTGTACAGGCAGGATTCACAGCACATGAGTATTGGGAGGTTGAGGACTTCATGTCATGCTTGCTATGAACTGGAGGCCACCTTCAGTTCCTGACCACATGAGCTTTAAACTAGGGGTATCTTATGATGCAGCCAGCTGCTTCATCAGACCAAGAATAAGGGAATAGTCAGCAAGGAAGAGAGGGGTATAAGCAAGATGGAAGCCATAGTCTTTCATAGCTCAATCTCTAAAGCTCCATCTATTCTTATTTATTTTATTCATTGGAAGCAAATGACTCCATGTAGCCTGCACACAAGGAAGAGGGGACAACACAATGGGTAAATAATGGGGCAACAAGGGTGTCTTGAAGCCATTTTGAGATGTCTTCTTTCTCCCATTACCTTTCTCTTTCATCCTGTTATAAATTTTTATAGAGCAACTTTTGTATGAGGAGCTGTAAGACATGTTCTAAACAAATAAAAACAGACCTTGTTGATTATCAAAATGACTCAAAGAAGTTCTCATAAATATAGATTCTTAGGCCTGATCTTTAGAAGTAAATCTGAATAATATCTGAGAATCTGTATTTTATAAGCACCTATGGTAATTATGACAACATATTAGACCAGAATCCATTTCTATATGAGGACTACCTCAGGAGCTCAGTCTAATGGGGGAAAATTAGACCAATGCTCAACAGTCAGTAAATAAATATTTACTCTTGAGTTATGTCTAGTGAACCCTTGACTAATGAACTCAATTTATTCATGGGTGTTGGTTGTAAGTCAAGACTATTTTTTCCAAAAGAAATAAAGGAGATACCCATAATGCATTCTGAATCTCCCAAAGCACCCCTTAACTAACCTTTTCATAATAAGAAGCTTTGTACAATGTGTGTAATTTACTAGAAACACCAATACTTTTCCTAGTGTATTCACCAAAAAATTATAAAATGTGCCTAGTTTACCAGAAAGAACAATTTCATATTGTACTCACCATTCAACTTGACATCTTTTATTTGCAGGAAGGGAGGATGAAATGAAAGGTGGTTGTTGCTTGGATGGAGAGTCCCCTTCCATAAGAATAAAAATCTGGCTCTCTGGTGTCTCTTCTCTCCTTGGAATGGTCTGAAGCCCACTAGGACCTACTCCTGGCTCACTAGGTCTCAAGATTTTCAGAACAAAAATTGGTCTAAGGTTGTCTGTTTCTGTCTTTTCTTTAACACTGTTCTGTAGTATGACCTGACATTGTCATTAAGCAAGTGAATGCAATGATTGGCTTTTTCTCTAAGTGAGCCTTCTCCACAAATTTTTGTAGCTCTGTCCATTTTTTTCAGGATTTCCTTTATCTCAGAAGAACTTTGTTGCACTGATTATTGATACTCCTCCTCCTCTTCAGAAAGTTCCTCAGCGGTCATTCGCTATTGCTCAGCCAGAAGTTGCTGAAGTTCCTCTGTAGACAATTCCTCTGGGTGTTCCTCTGCCAGCTCCTCAACATCACTACCATCTACATGCAAACATATGGGCTCTGTTGTAGTAACAGTGTCATCAGCCACAGGGTCAGCTGAAGTCTCAGGCTCTTCTATGCAGCCTTCAAAGTCTCTTGCGTGCATAATTTCAGGCCACACTTTCTTCCATTCAGATCTCAGTGTTCTTAAAGAGACATTGGTCCAGGAAAAAGATTTTGTAATATTCCTTCCAGAACTCTTTAAGGGTTAAATTTGTTGCTGAGATCATCTAGAAGCACTTTAGGAACATTTCATTGGTGTATAGCTTCTTAAAGTTAGCTATAACCTTCTAGTCCATCAACTGCAGTAGAAGTGTTGTATTAGGTGGAAGGAACTCTACTGAGAGCCATTGGGATTCTTCAGCCAACTCTTACAAATATCAAGGGTGAGCAGGAGCATTGTCCATGATGAGGAGAGCCTTTAGTGGTAAACCTTTGTCCTCTAGATATTTCTTAATAGTAGGACAGATAGCCTCCCTGATTCACTCAGTTGAAAGTACTGTACTCGTTACCCCGGCTTTTGCATTAGATTTCCACATTATCCTTAGCCTATTTTTCATGGCCTTATGCTTTCTGAATACTCTAGGGATCTCAGAGTGATAAACTAAGAGAGACTTAATCCTGAGGTCACCACTTGCATTGGCACATAACAATAAGCTTACTCTCACAGGCTTGTGGCCTGGCATTTTCTTCTCTTCCTGGGTAATGTGTGATCTCCTGGACATTTTCATCTAGAAAATACCAGTTTCATCACAGTTGAAAACTTGATGAGAGTAAAAACCATTTCTCTGTGTCATTGTTTTGAAGTGGTACATGTAATTTTCAGCAGCCCTTTTATCAGCACTGGCTGCTTCACTCGCCTGGTGACACGATGGGCCACAGTTCTCACTTTAAAATTATGAAACTACCTCTTATTGGCACAAAAGGTTTCACTGTTGTCTCTTGTTGGTGGATTGCCCTTTATGAGATCTACACTTATAGCCCTAGCTTTTTCACAAATTATAGACTCAGGCTACAGCCTACCATCTGCCTTTAGTTTATCCCAACTAATAATGGCCTTTCTACCTCATCTAACACGTTGATCATGACTTAATTTGAGTAACACTTTTAACAACATTAGCTTCCTTACACAAACTTTTCTCTGTAAGATTGTTGAGATGGTGGGTTTTGACATGCTGTAGGTGTTAGCGAGATCAGTTACTTGAACGCCATGCTCATATTTCTCCACAATTGCCTCCTTCTTTTCAGTTGTGATTGTATTCTTTACCTTCCCTTCCTTCTTTATCTTCTTTTCTAAGTTTTTTGGGGGCCATTTGGATAGCAGTATTTGTAGTGAGTGTACAAAGCACTGACCAATATCATGTCCACAAACATGTGCATCTGGGCTCAGACTGATGCTTCTGTATGCTTACATTCGCTCTCCTGGTGTCATGAGTCTTTGTTGCTAACTACACAAACGGACAGCATTTGGGTTGTAACTCAAGGTTTACCATAAGATAAATCTAAAGTTCCAGTCATTACCCAAGTTGTTCATATGTGAGTCTGTCCACTGTAAACACTATGCTAGGTGCTTGCCTAGGATGACCTGTAGTATAAAGAGCATTCAGTGGGTGAGAGGTCTAGGGGGTGAATGAAGCTAGGAGCTATTTCTCAGGCATTGTATTTCTGAGCAATCCTTAAAAAAATGGGGTTAACAAAGAATAGGGGAAAACAAGAGGATCTCAGGTGAGGGGAATAATATGTAGAAAATTATAGAGGTCTGAAACGTAATGAGAGGAGTCAAAGTAGTTTGGTATGAATGGGAACAAGTATCCTTCTCTGGTAGCACTCCGTGGGGTGTGGGTGAATGTAAGAGGCAAGTTGATTTACTCAGTGTCTTAGTTTGGGCTGCTATAAACTAATCCTAAAGCTTGAGAGCCTTACATGAAAACTGACAGTCCTCGAGGCCGAAAGCCTAAGATCAAGGTCCCGGCATGGCTACATTCTCTTGACTTTTGTTGTATACTCATTTGTTGGAAAGAGCAAGAAAGCCCTCCAGGGTCCCTTTTATAAAGCACCACTCTCATTCACTAGTGTTCCAACCTTGTGACCTCATTGTCTTCCACATGCCCACCTCCTAGTGTTATCACACTGGGTGTTAAAAGGGCAAGAAGGAGCTTTGAGGTGAATATTCAGTTTAAGGAGCCCAGGCTTGGAGTTATGTGGGGAATGGAGGCCACAGGTCAGCAGGTTTGTGATAGTGGCACAGAAGCACTTAAAATCATGGATCTATTGGGCGATGGAGTGATGTAGGAAAGGAGGCAAAAGCTGGGGAATAAATACAGGAGAGAGACCCAGGGACGGTCCAGGGTTCAGGTTTGGGAGTGAGGAACAAGAAAGCTGGCATGTTAGAAAATGGTGAGGCCTGAAATTAAGGTTATAGCAATGGAGCCCTTCATGGGATGGTTCTAAACTGACTTTGAAGAAAGAGACTGACTACAATTAGCAGTGACAAAGAGGTAGGGAAAGAAGGTGGCAAGATATCTGCTATTATACAATCAGCAGAGTTTGTCTATTTTAAGCTAGAATTTTGGAGACTTTAAAAAATTCTGTAAACATCAACTAGTAGAATCCTCATTTTAGTCCAAGAAAGATCTTACAGAAGGCAACCATACATTTTGGAGACTTCTTTTTTGTCCTAGAAGAGTAAAGAGTATATGTAATTTAACTCATAGGAAGTTCTGTAATATAAATTGTATCCATACATTAAAAAGGTAAACTCTGCCTTTTGTTGATATTTAAAGGACTTCTGATTTTTCCTGGGGGAAAATGCCAATTTACCAGTGGGTAGAAGACTGCCCTCTGCGGGGAGGCCACCCCCTTACACAGAGGCTGCCCTGTGTACAAAACCACAGAGGATTTCAGGAACCTGGGCTTTCTCTAGAAAGAGATGCATTATGGATGTTTTTGAAAAAATTTTCCCTGAAATATGTTGAAGTTATCTCTATTTGTTTCAGATCACAAAGTCTTGGTTTCATTTGGAATGAACTTTTGCTCTCTAACCATCACTAGAGGGTATATTACAAAGCAAATGAAAAGGTTTAATGAAAAATTGATGACAAATTCCACTCCAGAGTGTTGTGGGGAAAAAACACATGATACCATTGTTTATGGTCTCTTTGGAGGTTTGGTCCTGACATAAAGCTGCTGGTTGTTACAGTCTCAAATTATTTAATATTTTAAAAATCAATAATTCTGAGCAGTGATGACTATAGTGTAAGCCTAAAATAGAGAGATGGAGGTCTCAAACCAGGGTAAAAAAATGGTGCTTGTTATTTTAGCTCTGTTTCATGGATTCCATAGTATGTGTGCTTTAAACAGTCCCCAGCACATTTTCTTCTTTTTCCACTCCTGAAACTTTGATTCTGATGCAAATAGTAAAGTAGAACTGAAGGAGATTTGTGGTGTGAGGATCTTCAGAGGAGTTTTCTGAATGGTCTATGAATTGATATGGATAAACTCAGCCTGGTGGGACATTTGCTTGTTGCCCCCTAAAGTCTGAAACTTTCCTCTTATAAACAAATCCCATCCAGCAAAATCTTAGGGATGTGTCCCAGAGGCTAGCACTGTTAGCAGTCACACTTTGCTCTCAAGATTTATGGGGAACTGCTGATTATAATTAGCTGAAAACATTCAGGAGTCTACTTTCAACAAAGAATGAGGAATTCTTAGACTAGTTATTTATTTATTTATGACTGTGGTTGTGGGATAATTTCAAACCAATAAATCTTACAGAATGTGTTATGGAAGAAAATCCTAGTGGTTGAAAAAAAGTATGTAAAACATTTATTTGGCTTGATAAATCTGCTATTACTTAAGAACAAATCCTGGAACCTTTTGATTTATCTAAGGAGATGGAAAATGCATTTCTCTTAAAAATGTATCATTACTGGCCTGGTTTATGACAATTAGGGTGTGACGCAGTTATTCAGTGTTTTTTTTTTAAAAAGAGTAATCTCTTTTAAAAAAATTTCTTTAAAACTTTACATAATTATTATAGAAAATCCAGGACATACAAAACAGCTTAAAACATCCTTATATATGAATCCTCACAAAGATAAATGTATATTGCACTAATTTGATACACATCTGTTTTGTCTTATATATCCTATGATATGCCTTGTCTTCTGTCTTGTTCAACTATCACTTCTTTACCCATGGGTTTCCCTTGACAGTCTCTGGTGTGGGGAATCATATTTTACGAGCTGAGATACTTTGGGCAGTGAGTAGAGACACCACTGAAACGTTATGAATGGTCAGTGTTTGGAATATGGCATGGTTGGTCCATGGGTCTTTAAACATTCTAGGCAAATAGGTTTGGGACACATTTTTTGTGACTTCTTGTGGCATTTTCTCTTCTCTACCAACCCTGCTTAATGGTCAAATCTCTATCTTTTCTCTGTGGTTAATATAAATTGTGTATTTCCTACTGTGTTTAAAACTTCCGTAATTTTACATTGCAGTGATTGTTCTAGCTGTGTCTAATAATGGTTCTTGTGTTGTGTGTTGACTGGACACAGCTGTTGGATATGGAGCTGGACCAAGACAAAGCAAGAAGTTTTGCCCCTGACCACTACTGCTTATGCCATGGTAGTACCCCCAGGGGTATCATGGGTGTGCAGAGGTCAGTGTTGCCCTTTTCTCAGAAATGAGCGTGAAGCTGGGAGCCTTGAGTATGGTTTGATTTAATTTTTCATGTTAGGGATAAAGATAGTCAAGTGGCACTAGAGCATAGGACCTCTGTGACCTTGTGAGTTAATCACACCAAAATGATCTACCCAGTTCTTTTGCTTCAAGAAATTTAATTAACTTCAGAATCCAGTTTCATGGTGCTAACATACTTAATTAATTAATGTCATTTGAGAATTCAAAATAGGGTAGAAAGGAAATGAGGATAGGAATTTTCCTTTCTAAATCTACAGTTAAATCTTGTCTTAAATTAAGCAATAATAATAATTCATGAATTTATTTGAATAAGTCATGCTCAAAGTAGTTGCTGTTGACATGGCTAAGATAGAACTGGCACATACTACAGTAGCAGAAAGGAACAGTTTTCCTAGTAAACATAATATATTGCTTAATCCTGGCCCTGGAAGCCAGATTGGCAACTGTTCTGAATGACTGAGGTGGCTTCAGTGAGAAATGTCAGCTCTCTCCCTGGGAGTCTCTGGAATCACATGTGTGGGAAATAGCAGAAGTGGGTGGGACCAGCAGGGGGTCAGGTGAGACAGCCAGACAGATGTCCGGGTCTGAATTAAGCTAGTGGTTTGGGATCCAGGAGTCAAAGACAGAAGAGTTAGTAGTTTAATGAGGCCAATAACAAAGTGGAGGCAGTGGGGAGGAATTAGGCCTGGGTTGTGGAGGGCAAGTGAATCAGGGGTTCAGAAGTTCAGATCAGTAACCAGTCTTGTATAGTAAAAGCAAGACCCAAGTAAGAACTGAAATAGAAAATGTATCAGCCTTTTATGCCCTTTTATGATTCTTTAGCAGATTTAGACTTCCAGTATTTTACCAAGTCACTAAAAGACTTGAGAGATGTGATATGTTTAATTTTCTATGTCTTGCCCTTGAGCAAGTCATGGAATATTCCTAAACTTTAGTTTCTCTCCTTGTGAAATGGTACCCTATTCCCTACAATCCATGGATCTTCTGAAAGCAAGTTTAGAGACATCTCATGATAATTCACTTGTAAATATGTTATGTGTACGTAACTGATTATATGTGGTATGTTCCAATAATATGTTTGTTAAAAATATGCTTTGTAAATAGTAGAAATTATTACTATGAGTGGTTTAAAATATGATGCAAGGAGAAGAGATTATAAATAGATTCCTGAAGAAGTAAAATTGGAGCAAAGTCTTTAAAGTTTGTTGTCTCTATCAAGAAAGCAATCCCATTTCAATAGCTACCAAAAATACCTAGAAATAAATTTAACCAAAGAAGTGAAATCTTGGTATAATGAAAATTATAAAAAATGAATGTAAGATATTGATAAAGATTCCAAAAATAATTGAAAAGCTATCTAGTGTTCATGGATTGGTTGAATTAATATTGTTAAAATGTACATATAACTCAAAGGAATCTACAAATTCAATGAAACCTGTATTAAAACACCGATGATATTCTTTAAAGACTGCAAGTGAAAGAAAACTATTTATGGAATCATGAAAACTCTCAAGTAGCTGAGTAATCAAAGCCATCTTGAGCAAAAAGAAGAAAGGAGGCATTATGTTTTCTGATTTCAAGATGTACTAAACAGAGCTAAGAATGGTGATGGACACCTGTAATTCTCTTCATGGGGGTGCCTGAGGCAGGAGGATCACATATTGGAGCTCAGATTGACTGACTTAGCAAGATCCTGTCTCAAAATTTAAAAAATGGTCTGGAGATGTAGCTCAGTGGTATAATGCCCCTGAGTTTGATCCTTAGTACCAAAAACAAAACAAGGAAAGCAAAATTAAACTGTGAAGCTATAGTAACCAAAACAGCATGGTATGGGTATAAAAACTGATACACTGATCAGTGGAACAGAATAGAGGGCTTAGAATTAAAATTACACATTCAAAGCTGTTACATTTACATATGAAGAGAATGTCCCTCAAAGGCCACATGCACCCATAGGTAGGGCTTGTGGAAGGTAGTTGAATCATGGAGTGTGACATTGCTGTTGGTGTGGGTGTCTGGTGAGAAGAGGTAGGCCACTGGGGGCATGACCTGAGGCTATATCTCCCTCCCTGTCTCCTCTCTTCTTTCTCTGTTTCCTGACTGTTACAAGGTGAACAGTTTCCCTTCACCATACCTTCCTGCCTTGGAGTTGGTCAGCAGTGCACTAAAAAGGTGAACAAAATAAACTTCTTGTTCTTTAAATTGTGGGTATTAGGTATTTGTCCCAGCAATGAGATGAGTGACTAAGACACCAACTAAGCAACCAACTAATTTTTGGCAAAGATGGTAGGAGTGCATTGAAGAGAAAGGGCAGTTTCTTCAATAAATGTTGCTGGGAAAACTGAATATCCATTTGTAGAAGAATGAAACTAGACCAGTTATAGAAATCAACTCAAAATAGCTTAAAGACTCACATGTATCTGAAACTATGAAATAATTAACAGAAAACATAGGGGAAATGCTTCTGAATATTAGAATGGAATAGGTAAAATTTTTTTTAGAAGATTCCAGAAGCACAGGAAACAAAAGAAAAAATAGACAAATGGGATTACATCAAACTAAAAAAGTTTCTGTACTGCAAAGGAAACCATACAATGGACATCCATAAACTAGGACAAAATATTTCAAATGTGCACCTGACAAGAGATTCATATCCACAAAATAAAACAAAACAAAAACAGAAACTCAAAAGCAAAAGAAACAAAAATCAGAAACAACCTAATTGGGTGATAGACTTAAAAAGATACTTCTCAAAAAAGTTCATACAAATGGCCAACAGGAATAAAAACATTTTAGTCTCACTAATACTCAGGGAAATGTAAACCAAAATCATGATGAGATAAGGTAATACTTAATCCCAGTAAAAATGGCTATTATAAAAAAGACTAATGATAGCAAGTTCTGGTGAGAAAGTAGACAAAGAGGAATCTTTGTACATTGTTGATGAGAATGTAAATTAGTACAACCACCAGTATGGAGGTTACCATAAAAGTAAAAATAGAACTTCTATATAATCCAGCAATCCCATTAATGGGTATGTAACCAAAGAAAATGAAATCAGAATGTTAAACCTTTGTGCCTTTATGTGCCTTGTACCACTGTTCACAATTGCCAAGAAATGGAAACAATGGGCCATCTGCAGAGGGCCACCTAGATGACTCTTCTTGGAAAAAGAGCATTTTGGATAAATCTTTCCCTATCTCCATGTATTAATATGTACAGAGCTGGCTAGGCCATTTCCTTATCCCTTCAATTGGCTTTAAGCAATATAAATGGGTCTGGCTGAGGTGCTGATGTGTAGTCTTTGAAGCAAGATGACAGTCTGTGTTTCCTGTCCCAAGACTCCCAAAAAATATGTGTGAGCCCAACAGGATGGAAAGCCATGCTCCATGCTATTGGCTGATATCCAGCCAGGAGAAAGAGGCTATGGCTTCCCAGGGTATAGAAGATTACACATCAGAGCTAAAGTACAGACCCGAAACATTAGATACTACCTCAAGCTGTGTTATGCAGATTATTTCTTCCACATGTCCTTTTCTCTCTGAATATTGAAGAGGTAATTCCAGGCCAGCTGCCTGACCCTGCTCACAGTACTCATGTATTTCCCACTACTCTCACAGTCGTTCATTCCTGAGCCACTCTCCTCTTTAAGAATTAATCACACGTTCAGCCCTGGGTCAAGGCCTTTGTTCTGGTGAACCACCATCTTGGTTGGATCTAGGATCCCTTGACTCTCTATAACTGTAAATATGTCTTAGTGTTTTTATTCTTGCCATGTGTTACACTGAAAGTGGTAGATCGTATTTAACTTATTGGAATTCCAATAACATTTCCATGGAATTACAAATATAAACTTTCTAAACTGAGACAAGGGCCAGGAAGAGCTCTCTATATCCATCAACTGTTGATTGAATAAAAAATGTGTGCATACATAATGCAGGTCATTATGTTAAGTGAAATAAGTCAGACACGGAAGACAAATACCTCATGATGTCGCCATATGTGGAATTTTTAAAAAGTTAATCTCACAGAAGTTGAAAGTGTAATGTGGTTACAGAAGCCCCTGGGAGAGCAAGGGGAGAGAGTGGGGGAAAGAGCAATCAGTGAGTACAAAGTTCAAGTTAGATGGAAGCCAGAACTTCTGGTGATTAAAGATAATGGTAATGTACTGCATATTTCAGAAAGCCAGAAAAAATTTTTTTTTTTGTTCTGGGGATCAAACTCAAGACCTCACATTTCCCAGGCAGATGTGTGCCACTGAGCTACATTCTTAGCCCCCTGAAGAAAGAATTTTTAAAGTTTTTTTTTCATAAAAAGATGGTAACTTTTCGAGGAGATAGATATGTCCAAATTGATCTATTTAATTTAATGAAATTTATTTATTGTTTTCGTAGTATGGGAAATTGAAACCAGGACCTTTACACTAAGCTGTATTTCAAGACCCTTTTAAAATTCTGAGAGAGAGAGCTTTGCTATTGTCCAGACTGGGCTCAGAACTTGCAAGTCTCTGGCTTCTGTCTCCTAGAGTGCTGGGGGATAGGTATGTGCCACCATGCCTGGCTGATTTAAACAAGATACAATAGAAACATGCATGAAAGCATCATATTATCTCACTAATATGTACAATTTTTATGTTTCTCATATCAGTTACAAATAAATTCAGTGAATGAAAACAACAGTAACAACAACAACACTTGGTGTGTTTAACAAAACTTATATGACATGAGGTCATTTTTTTTTTAAACACAAGTGAATGCTTCTTTCTTTGCTAAGGCTTTGAAATGCAGTGGGACCTACATCAGAACATTCCAAGAAAATATAGTTCTCTTTCAAAAACCATGAAAATTTCCATTTGCTCTAAAGAGTCATAAAGTACATTAGAAGCTGCCCAAACTCAGATGATCATGGAACTCTATTTGTGCCTTAATAATTAGTAATATCCCATAGTTTCCAATAATTAGGGAAATCATAATCACATTATTCTAAGCAACAGATTTAGTGTTCTTTGTCTGCTTCATTGTTTTTGCTTCTGGGTCCTGATTTCTAACTATAAGAACCTCTACATACAGTTTAAATTCTGAGTCATTGTTCATATTCATTAAATACTTTAGCCAATTCCAATTAGCAGTGGGAAAATTTCTGCTTAAAGTTGGCATATATTTGTAAAACATAATATTTACAATCATTTTGGGGAACTTCCACTTATCCAGATCATATGTCATTATTTTCCCACCCCCTCTTCTTATTTTCTTCTCATCTTAAAAAAGTCTGCCTCCCTGTTTTCTACCATGTCTCCCTTATTTTACTCTTTATTTATACTTTGGGTTTCTCATACAAGCAACAGCATGTGATATTTAATTTCTGTGTCTGACTTATTTTGCTTAACATTAAGGATGCAATTTCTTAAAAATACAGTTAGAGAAGGAGTAAAGTGACAGAGCCTTCTATAACATTACCTGTTGCTTTCTTAAGAAATATTTTCAGATCTGAAAACAATGAACATTGTATTATTAGGTGAGATAATAGAATTAAGATGATTAAATAAAAATTTAGAAAACAGGGTTCCCAGGAAGATTTCTTTAGGTTTAAGGTTTCTTAACTTTTGAGTTGGGCATGGTACTGTGTGCCTGAAATCTACTGAGACTGAGGCAGGAAGATTACTGAAAGTTCAAGGCCATTTTGGGGTACACAGTAAACTCCTGTCTCAAATTTCCCCCAGTAAAGCTTCTTAACTTCTGAATATTTATTGATTCCTTCCATATGTATTTATTGTTGACCTACTGTGTTCTAGATATTGTAGAGTATATGGATGTTAAAGATGTTATGAATAATATGTAATATTTTGTATCTGATTTTGGATATTTTGAAACATCAGCCATAGCCTGGATCTCTGACTTTATTTTGTGTTTTTATTTTTTGACAGGGAAACAAAGTTGGAGATTGGGCATTAACATGCTATCTTGTATGGAAAAACATTTAAAACTTGTTGTTATTTCAATGAAGCAATCTTTTGTGTTCCATTTGATTTGATGTTTTTGTCAGTTTACTTCTCAAAGTTAATGAATCTACCAGACTGAAATAACTGGTTTTCCTCTAGAATACTGGCCAGTGTAACTCAAATTAATCCTGGAATGAAAGATGACAAATTTAATCAAGTTAAATACATTGGTATCCATTTGAAAATAGGTATATTTTTAAAGATGACTTTGCCAATCTAATGACATATTGAAAAAAATACACTGTACAAAGCAAACACAGACTTGGTGTTAACTGAGGATGAATTTTGCTTTTTAAAATCTTGACCAGGGGTGGCCTAACATAACACATTTGAGCCTAACTCAGAGCAGAGGCCCCTTTCCAGGGTCAGCGGTAGTGGCTAGGGCATCCTTGCCTCTGTGCTGGGGTCCAGCTCCCTGGTAGCCCCTAAGGATAGTTGTGCAGCTGTTATCCTGTTTTCCAAGATCAGTCTTGGGCTCCAACTTTGAGACCAGCACTCACTGCTCTGAGCATAAGCAAAAAACCCACTGTTCAAACTCTTTTTCTCTTTTGTGTATGGCGTTTGCTTTTTTGGCTTGGGAGTGGGAGGATTTATTGTTCAGCTGAGGGCCTGGAAGAAAAATGGTCAAAGCAGACCATCCTTGTTGTTTGTTTCCAGATTGTATATGCTTTCTTCACATAGATACAAGTGCTCGCTGGATGACTTACCACAGTTACGGGTGCAGAGTCACAGGTAGGAGCAGTGCTGTGTTTAACTCGGTGAGCTTGGTCCTCTGTGCTTCTTTATATGTATCTGTATATCTATGCCCATTTCGTGGAGACCTTGTGGGGAGGCGAAACAGTATAAGGACAGGATTTTAAATTAGGCTCCTATAACTAAGTTATATATATAAATCTATATATAAAAATCTATTTATATAAATCTATATACCTTGTTATATAATTTAAATATACTTTAAAAACCTATGTCTTCAAATGTAGTTGTGAAAAAATTTTGTTTTTATATTATGAAATGATGTTTATACATGATAAAAATAGAGCAATTAGAAAGTTAAAAAAATTATAGCCTCCGTAATCTGGAGTTCCACTCACTGGAAGTAATCTCTTTCAACAATTTTAGAAGTTAATAAAATAAAATAAAATAAAATAAAATAAAATAAAATAAAATAAAATAAAAAACAGTATTTGAAAAACATATATGCACAAATGGGGAGAAATCATTGTGCAATTTGCTTTTTCAAATTTAACAATATTTTGAAGATTGTTTAAAGTAACACATGGAGACCTGCTTTATTCATGGTTACATGGTTATTCACAGTGGGAATATATAATATTATTTTATGAGAGATTGCTTTACATCAACAGTTATTTTAAAAAATAGTGCATATTAGTAATATAGAATAGTGGAATTTACATATGCATATAACATCTTGATCATTTTCAGTCCTTCCACACACCTCTCCCTTTCTTTACCTTCCCCTGATTCCCTTCCTCATTTCTACTTCCTAGCTTCCTTTTATTCTTATTTATTTATTTATTTATTTATTTCTATTTTAGGTTACTCATAGAAGTGATAAATGTGGTATTTGGCTTTCTAGGCTGGTTTATTTTGCTTCAGGTGATGCGACTCCTACAAAGAGTCCTCAAGACATAGAAATGCCATTTGATCCAGCTATACCACTCCTGATTACATTTCTGAAAGAATTAAAGTCAGAATATCACACTGATACCCCATGCATACCAGTGTTTATAGCGGCGCAGTTCACAATAGCTAAGCTGTGGAAAAAGCCTAGATGCCCATGAATGAATGAATGCATAAGGAAAATGTGGTGCATATACAGAATGTGATGTTAGTCACCCTAAAGAAGAATAAGTGCTTTAAAGATAATCATTATCCTATTGAACAGAGTGCTGGGCTGAAGATATTTCTCCCCAAGGTAAGATCTTTTTAACACTTACCTCTCTTTTAATTTGTTTCCTTGAATATAAAAGGTCAACTCTACATATGTTTTTGGAACTATAAGTTTTGGAGTTGTTGACATCAGTTAGTGTAATAGCGACAAAAAGAATTTCCCAGTTGTGGCTAGATAATACCCCAAGGTACCGATCTATGTCTTGCCTATTTCCTCCCTCACAGAACCTTGATAGCTCTTCCTTCTAACAGTTGTGTGCACAACAACTGCCTCTATCTTTTGTAGCTCCAAAGAATTGGAAATTTATACAGAGACTAGGGACTAAAATATCAGGCCAGGAGATTCAAAGGGGTTCTTCGAGTTTTCAGAGCTAGCTCTGATAATACTTGGGATGGAAGGAGAAAAAGAGACAAAGGAAATACTCACAAGAGAGGAAACCATGTGGAATAAACCATCTGAGAAAAATGGGAAGAGCCAGAGAAGGGAATGAAGCAGGCTATGCTCTGAGAGCTCCTTTCTCCAGAGATTCCTCTTGGTGTCTGGTTCTCTTCCCAACACTTCTCTGGTTTATCACCTGTGATCAGTCTTAGACAGGATAGTTGTTGGTAGTTTTGGGGACCTGGAGTACCCTAGGAGGCCTGATCCCCTGATGAAGGAACAATGGGACAAATTGAATTACCATGTGAGCTAGCTCAGGATTGACACATAGGTCTCATGGCCAGCACAGAGTCATTCTCAAAGCACAGAGAATGCAGAAGTGAACAAAAAGATCTGAACAAAGAAATCAAGTCAGTGACAATTATGGTCTAGATCTGAAATGTCCTCATAGAATATTCTGAAATGTCCTCACAGAAATGTTTTTACAGAATAGATTACTCTGGAAGTTGAACAGCTAGAGTTGAACAATCTGGAAGAAAATTCTGGAAGTTGAACAAGTACTCCTGTGAGTATGTACTTTAATTCACCTGTGAGAATTTTAAAATTTGTGAGGCTAGGTGGGCCCTGAGCACAGGTGCCCTGAGCACATGCCTTTGGTGGGTAGAGCAGCCTGTGAGACCAGCCATGTGGAAGTGTCTTAAGCAGCATCCAGGAGCCAGCAGCTGGGCTCTGGAGAATTTCATAAACAGAAAAGCAGTCCCAGCCCCCACATTCAGGGCCAAGATCAGTTCCATACCCAGCACAACCCAGTGGCTGCAAGATGATGCAAAGAAGCATAACTTAAGAGTGATAGGTGTAGATGAAGAAGGAGGGGTGAATGCAAATGAAATTAAAAGGATATTCATAAAAGTAATAGAAGAAAACTTCCCAAACATGAGAAATGGATCTGGCATGCAGATAACTGAGGCATATAGGACTCCAACTTGCCATAACCAAAGCAGATCTACACCCAGACATATAACAATCAAGATCCCAGAAATTCAGCACAAGAATAGAATATTAAAAGCTGTTAAGAGAAAAGAGACAGATCACCTATAAAGGAAAACCAATCAGAATCACAGAAGACTTATCAACACAAACCACTAAGTCAAGAAGAGTTTGGACTGAAGTGTTTCAAACCCTGAAAGAAAACAACTTCCAACCTAGATTGATCCTCCCTGCAAAACTGTCTTTCAAAATTGGTGGAAAAATAAGATACATCCATGATGAAGAACAACTGAAGGAATTTATGGCTACCAAACCAACCCTACAGAGAGTGCTAAAAAATATTCTTGAGAGAGATAAAGATGACCGTGGTTCCAGGAACATCAGCAGAGGAGGATCATCAAACAAGACAGGCGATTGAATGAAGGGGAAAAGTGAAGGGCCAGCAACAGGAGGGCAGTAGGGAAGAGACCAACCAATGTATGCCAGTTATAACCATTAATGTAGATGGCCTTAGGTCAGCAATAGAAAGCAACACAGGGAAAGTGGATCAAGAAACAAGATCCATCAATGTACTGTACATAAGAAACACATTTAACTGGAAAGGACATTCATAGACTGAAAATCAAAGGAGAGAAAACAATTGTTTCATGTGACAGGAGACCAAAAAAAAAAAAAAGGCAAGAGTAATTTGCCCATCAACCGCAGAATGGATATGAAAGATATGGTATTTTCATTCAGTGGAAAGCTACCCAGCTATAAGGTGGAATAATCTCAAGGCTCTGGTAGGTAAATGGACGCATTTACATAAATGGAGATCATGTTCATGGCTGAAACAGTTCGAACTCATATGTGTGAACCATAGCAGAAGAAACAGCAGGAGTTAATGGGATCCAAACGCCAAATAGTTAATGTACAAGCAAAGGGGTGGGAACTAGGGAGGGAAAAGTGGAAACTACTGTCAATTTCTTATTGTCTTACCTTGAACTCTTGCATTGTTTACACAATTTTGTTAGGTTTGGCTTTGTTCTGTCTTGTTTTGTTAGATTTTACTCTGTCAGATGGTAGGGGCAGCTATTTTGAATATAATGGGATATATTATGGTGATCATGGTTTCCCAGTTATTGCTTTGAAGGCTTATAATGCTTTCAGTCATTGGTTGGAATGGTTTGATTCTTTTTTATTTTATTATGTGTGATGGTATGAACAACTCTTTTGAAGAAAACAAGACATTATGGTAGCCATTGCTGATTTTTTTTAGAACTTTTTTTTTATTTAAAAGAGAATAAAACAAAAGGGGGCAGTACAGAGCAGATCAGAACAGGACAAAATAGGCAACACAGTACTTTACATTAAGTCAACTGGACATCAACAGTAGCTAAC
>PVJX010028268.1:0-24282 GCA_004027295.1 Dolichotis patagonum | reverse complement strand
CCCTGGGGAACAGGGGGTGCAGGTGCCCTAAGAGCCCCAGCAAGGGCCTCCAAGGAGACAAGGACACCAAGATAAAGTAGCTCCCTTCAGAAGAAGATACCTTCCTGGGGACAGAGGGAGGGCTGCTTCAAAGTCTCTGCCTCACAAATTTCCAATCTGAATTCTTTCTGCCAAAGATCTTCTTCCAGTGTCCAGGGGTAGCCAGGCTTCAGGACGGCCTGCCTGCCCGCCCAGAGCTGGGCGCTCTCGGCTTGAGACCAGGGAGTGCGGTCCTTTGCCTCCACTTCTACTAACGGATATCCAGTGTGGCTTGTGTTTTAGGAAGTCAGGCGTCCTTGTGGATGCAATAGGAAAACAGAGGCAGCAGATGGGTCTGGACACACTGGTCAAGGGTCGTGACATGACCCTGAGGGAAATGTTATCTTAGCTTTGAGCGTTAGAAGTCTCAGTGTCCTTTAGTGGGTGCTTTGCAAACTGTAACGTGCGCAGACACCACCTGAACACCGGCACCTTGTGGAAATGCAAGTTCTGGTTCAGAAGGTCGGGCGGCGCGGGGTGGGGGAGCCTGAATTTCTAACAGGTGCCCAGAGAAGACTGGTGCCACCACTGGGGCCACACTCAGTGACAGCTTGTGGGTTGGCCGAGTCTGCTTCATGCAGGGAAACTCCTCTGTGGCCTTCAGTCTGTCCGTGTTACGGTGTTTCCTCTTTTGTACAGATGTCGCCCCTGAGGATGATCTGAAGCCCAGAGGAGGTGTCCCATGGGGTAGAGGAGAAGAGAAGGGCGTGAGTAGCTGGGTCAGGGCGACACTGGTATAAATCCAGATGAGAAAGAGATCTGTGGCTCCAGGGTGCAGAGTGGGGGAAAAAGGCAAGATGGTGAAAAAGGCCATTTCTCAGTGTGGGCGGGCAAACTCCTACAGGGTCTCTAGTAGCCCGTAAGCCTCCAACCCTGCAAATAAGCCACCTGTTCTTCCCTGACCTGGCTTCCATGCTCACACTGCCACTTGATTTTTGCCTTAGACCGTGGGACTCTGGGTGCAGAGCTTATTTATTTCCTGTCTAACTGCATCACGGGCATCTTGCCCCCAGCCAGGGCTGGCCAAACAAGTACGCGGGAAAATTACTGACTTGAAATCTACGCAGTGCTACTGCACAGGCTGCTCCCTGAGCGTGCAGGATTGCTGGAAACCACAAACGTGGTCTCTGAGCACTTCTGCAAGACCAATTGAGAAGCTGATTTCCTGCCTTTTGAAGGTTTAGCAGGGTAGGAACAAACTGTTTACTTTTTCGCTAAGCAGATTCTTTGATGCGCAGATGGGGAGGTGGGACGGGGAGATGAGTAGTGTCCCTGTGTCCCCCGCTCGCTCCTCTCTGAACCGGCACCTGAGAACCGTTGGGGTAACAGTCCCTCAGCACACATGGCACGACAGCGGAGCCTCACAACCCAGCTTCAGACAGCAAATCCGCTGCTTTTTTCACTTCTAGCAAAGATGACAAAGAGCAAAACAAACCTCAGCCCCCCTCTAGCAAACCTCAGCTGAAATCTTCACTCCATGTAGCTCAGCTCTGTTTTCTCCTTCTGACATCAGTGCTGGGTGCTGGGTACCTGAGGTGGACACAGGCCATCATTCTGGTGGCTCCTTCCCCCAGAGCACCTTTGCATCTCTCTGAAACCCTGCTCCACCATGTTAGGGATAGTGTGACCCGGTACAGTATTTTAAATAATATCTGAGATGATAGAAGAAAGAACAAGAGGGGATTATTGATTAACGGGTATAGGATCTCAGGTTTATAAAATGAAAATAGACAGAGGAGATGATTGCATGACGTTAGGAATGCACTTAATATCACTAAATGGGACACTGAAAAATGGTAAAGATGGGCTTTAGGATAAAGTAGTATCACGCTGTGTTGTTTTCACTTAATCACTGGTGTGAGACATTTTGAAAATTTGTTCAAGTGGTGAAGCTTATGTCCAATCTACCATGACGAGAAGTTTAGGGTTACTAGAACTCCTTCCCTATAAAGGGCAAATAATGAGAAAAGACAGGTTACTTTGAATCTTTTCTTGGCAGATTTTCCCCAGCACAAGGTTGGAATCTTGCAGAGCTGTTCATTCTGTCACAGCACAGGTCTCATGAACAGAATGAGCAGTCGGGTCTCCTGCTGAGTAGAGGAGAATACACTGTCAGTGGAGAGCTCAGGGCTTAAGAACTCTTGTAGATTTTGATGCAAAGGTTAAAGAACAAATTCCATAAGGCCCATAGCAAATTCTAGACCTCCGTGCATGCTCTGACCTCTGGCTGGGCCAGAGGAAGCCCAGCCAGAGCCCTTACAGTGCAGCACGGCGCGTCCCCTGTGGAGGGTTCCCAGCCCTAGCTCTCCCTCGGTGCTGGGGTAAGTTCACTTAGGGAAAGCTGTCTATTGTATTTTCAGCTGTATCTTTCATTCCGTGATGAGGTCTGTCTTTCTTTTTCAAAAAGACCTCTAGAGAAAAGCCTGGGCTTTGTAGAATTTAAAATAGATTTCAACAACGTCCAATTTTAAGACTTGGATTCTCTGTTAAGCCCTGTCTTTGTTCAATAATTCGTGTGAAATGAATGAATGGATAAGTGTTCCAATTAGGTCGTTTTAGTCCCCAAGGTACATTAGATATGGGATAAATAGCATGATATTGAATCGTATTTGCCACCCTCATAATATTTTCAATAGAAAGCATCTGTACTCAAATAAAACAAAAAGAAGGTAACACCTTGCTTATCCAACATCATAAGTAAAGTTATTTTGTAGATTGAAGGTGCCAACATTTATGACCTGAGGAACAGAACAGTCAGCTTTTTGTTTCTGGGGCATGATGTCCGACGGTGCAGTTTAAAGGAGGAGAAGTTTATTTTGGCTCCGTTTCAGAGGTCTCAATCCATGGCCAGCCGTCTCCAAGTCAGAAACGTCATGGAGATCGGGAAGGATTAGGGAGTAGATGTAGGACACAAGTCAGGCCTCCATGACCCACCCAGATATACCCAGATGTGCGCCTCCCTAATCCCCAGCAGCTCCCACTGCAATCAAGTTAACAATCCAGTTTAACTGTCGCATATGGTAGATTCCCAAGAGGGAGAGCTCCTTCCATGCAAGAATGTGAAGGAATGAAAGAGCTTTGCAAAATGACAAATAGGGTCTTTCTTCCTTCAAGGGTAACCTTGTAATTGCTTGAAAGATACCTCCTACCTCTATTTCATGACTCTCCCGAAATTAAAAGAAAAAGCTCTACTGGACATCTCCATCGTCCCATAAGGCTAACTGCCCTCCCTGTGAGGCCCCACCCTTCAATTCTCCACGAGCCGCAGAGCTGGCAATGGTGCCCCAGGATCCTGGCCTCTCTGCCAACTATTTGAGTCTGGTCCTTTCAGGGGGCCTTCTGGCTGAGGAGCGGGTTGAAGGGATGTGCCAGGTGCCTCGGTACATCCTGAGGATGGTAACCTAGTTCTCTGTATTATCTCAGAGCACAGAAACCGTGAGGACTGGTAGAAATCAAGGGACCCGGAATGTGAGAGCCAGACATTGTAAAACCCTCAGAGCCCAAAGCAATTGTATTGGAGACTCCATCAACTTCTCTGAATTGTTCTGCTAGACCAATATGTTGAGCCCCTGTGGTGGGTCCTACATTATCTATAAGTTGTCCACATCATGGTCTACTGACCATGCTTCAGAAATAGGGTTAAAATGGCAAACCATATATATGCTCACCCACATCTATAGTGGCACAGTTTGTAATAGCCAAATCTTGGCAACAGCCTAAATGCTCATCAGTTGGTGAATGGATAAAGATGTGGGGTTTTTATTATACAGTGGAGTACTACTCTGCCATAAAGAAGGGTAAGCTCAAGACATTTCTAGGTAAATGGGTGCACCTTGAGACCATTCTCTTAAGTGAAACTGAAAGTGTAAGTAAGGACCAAAATTTATCACAGGTATTGTGAGATAGGAAGAAAATGTTCAAATGGGGAGGGAAACTAAGGAAGGGTAAAGGAAGAAGGGAAAAGTAAAAAAGAAGAATGAAAAGAAATTTAAAAATGGAAACAAAGCTTTTGTGAATGAGGAGGTGAGAAGGGATAGCAGGGAGGGTGAAAGAATGGGAAAAAAAGAAACAAGTTGTATCATGAACAGGTACAAATTCTTTACAATGACATGATCATTGTGTGAATATAAAATGTACCAATAAAATCTGATTGGAAAAAATGGCAAACCTTGCCAAGGTGAATGGAAGCAGTTTAGGAAACCAGTAGGCATCTAAGATTAACTTCATAATCTCTCTCTTATTAGTGAGTAGTTTTGGGGTCTCATACATAAGCAGTAAACCATTTTCTGAAAGAAGAAGAAAATATAAACTTCCAGGCAGAAAATTGGACCCACGGAATTGAATCCATAGTGAAGATATTCTAGTTGTTATAGAATTAATGATTACAACTTCCAATCTGACTATGCATAGTTGAGAGGAATGAAACAAATTCCCTTTTCTCATTTGCATTAGTTAACTATTGCTGTGTAACAAGTTATCCTCAAAATCTAGTGACTGATCATAACATTTCCTCACAGTTTCTGTAGGTCATGGTCCAGGAGCAGCCTGGGTCTGGGTTTCTCACAAATCTATAAGTCTCTCAAAGCTCAAATAGAGAAGGCTGTATTTCCCAGCATTCCATGGCCATTATCAGGATTTCTGTGAGCTGCTGGTCCCTTAACAGGCGGGCTTTCCACTGAACATCTCATACCATGCAGCCTCACCAGAATAACAATTCAGTAGCCCTCTCTCATCTATACTTTCATTTCCTATGGTTTTAGTTACCAGAAATAATCTGAAAATATTAAATGGAACATTCCAGATACACATCATTCAAAATTTAAAACTGTGCACCATTCCGAGTAGCATGGTGAAATCTTACGCGATCCCGTTCTGTCTTAGCTGTGACTCATCCCTTTACGTCCGTACTGTATGTATCACCTGACTCTTAGTTGCTTAGTAGCCACCTGAGTTAATCAGATCAATTGCTGGTATTGTGGGGCCATGTTCAGGCACCACAAGGAGTGTAAGCACAGTACAGTAAGATATTCAGAGAAAACAGGGAAGAAGACCACACCCCCGTACTTTTATTACAGTACGTTGTTATAATTGTTCTATTTTTATTAGCTATTCTTGTTAATTTCTTACTGCGCCTAATTCGTAAATGAAACTTCATCATAGGTAGTATGCACGGGAAGGAGGGGATGCAATTTAGAGAGGAGGTGGCACCATCCATGGTTTCAAGCATCCTTTGGGGCTCTCCGAAGTAGGACTCAGGAAAGGTGACTGTGTTTCTAGAAAGTACTGTGAGCCTTCCTGAAGCCAGGATGTTCGTTCAGAGCTAAAGGTAACAAGGTGTTCTCTATTTGGAGGGTGCCAATATTTTTCTGATTTAGAATCATTTTTCATTTTCCCAAAGTTTATATTTAAAAAAAAGTGTAGGAGCTGTTGAGGAACCAGCACAGACTGTGGGAGACCCCACCTCCCTTCGCCTCCCCCTAGTTGCTCTAAGGGATGGCGAAGAGGCCAGGCAAAGCTGTGGGGCACAGAGGAAGGTGGTGGTGGAGTCTGCTCTCTTCTTGGGACTTAAAAGACGTGCATCCTTCCAAAAGGCTAACTTTGGTCCAAATTTCCCTTGTGGTTTTTTTTGTTTTGTTTTGTTGTTTTGTTTTTTTGTGTGTGTGTGGTACTGGGGATGGAACTCACGACCTTGCACTTGCCAGGCAGGTGCTTATGCCACTGAGCTAAATCCCCAGCCCGGTCCAAATTTCCCAAGACAAACAAACAAACAAAAAATCAACCCACAGCTTAGAACAGAGTCTTAAATCAGAAATATCCGGAAGGACGAGAGAAGCTTAAGTGTTAGGCCTTAAAATTATGGTCCGTTTCTGTGTATCTCATTAGGGGAGAAAAAAAATGAAATGTGCTTCAATGGGCCAGAGAGGAGTCAAGCTTGATCCTAAAGGCTGAATGATCTGAGCCACAGAGACAAGCTGGGGAAAAAAAAAGAAAGAAAGAAAATCTATACACGTTAAAGGAAAATGTAATTGAAGTGCGTGAAATGCTCAGCCTCACGGGTGGTGTGGCCTGGTGCCCTTTGAACCAAGAAGGCTGGGCCATGAGGCCACAGAGGGCCCAAGGGAAAACCGAGGTGCTTATCTGCAAGAACGAGGGGCGGGACTGAGTTGCGAACAGAAAATCTCAACCTCCGCCAGAGCCTCGGCCAAGGCTGCGTGAGGGAGGGAGGAAACCTGGGTTCTGCCCCAGAAGTCTGCTAGAGGGCCGCTCGCAGTACCACGCACATGCTGAGGAGCTGCAGTCCCCAGAGGAGCGAGGCGAGGCTCCCTGGTCGCAGGGGCACAGCACCAGGTAGGACCCAGGGCGCTGCCCCTGGGCTGAGCAGCTCCCAGCACCTGCTGCCTCCTCCCGGCCCTCCCCCGCCCTGCGCCCCTCCCAGCCGTGCTCTGTGACCCAGAACTCCACCGGCACGCTGCAGCTGCATTCCTGCTTTTTCTAACGTGGGCTTCAGCACGAGGATCTGGGGTGCTGCCACCTCTTTAGCAGCTGAGCCAGGTCCTTCAAACTGGACCCTCTGGGACACTGAGCAGAGCCTGGGAGAGTGGAGGGGTGACTGGGCTGGCAGACCTCCAAGGGTCAGGACGTGGATTCTGAGAAAGGAGATGGCTGCCAGGCTGGGGAAGGTGGCGGGGATGACTGCAGAGGGGTCCCCTCTGCAGCTGCTCCCTCAGCCAGGGTGTTGTGACTGATGGGAGAAACAAGAGGGGGACTATTTCGAGACAGAGAAGAATACACTGAGTTTTGGGGTGATTATTGGCTGAATAGGTATCAGGTGAGAATAATTCTGCAGAAAGTGGGTGGCATTACTGCTTTTTCAGAGCTTCATTTGGTTAGAGCATACAAGCAGTGCTAGTTTAGTTTTTTAATAAAACTGACAGTCCAAGCTCTATGACCAGTGAAGTCTGCATTCTAAATGCAGGCAGAACTGAGGCTGGGTCAGAAGTGGCTGTTGTTTTCTACACACAGCCTGTTTCTCCTCTTTTCTTCATTCTTCCTGCTCTGGGGCTTTCTCTTTCTCTTTGGTTCTTGCCACTTCTTTCCTGGCCCTCTTCTCTCTGCTTCCCTCTTTGGAGGTTCCCTGGTGTGCCTCCAACCTTCCAGCCCTCCAAGGACTACAGCAGGAATGAGCGCCCCCACCAGGGGTCTCTGAACCCCACCAGCTACCTCTGGTCTCCACGGAGTGAAGGTTGAGTCTGCATGCTCCAGACTCAGAATCCTGGGGCTCTGTTCCCCCAACTAGGAGACTTAGGCCTGGCTCCCATTGGTACACAGTGGAAGCCCCTGAGGCTCAAGTGGGCTTGAACTGTTCTTCTGTTCCTTTGCTCCCCTAAATGGGCAGGCTTTATGTGCAGCAGCTGAGGAAACCACAGTCCGTAAACAGATGAACAGTGGTGACAAAGAAACCTCAGCCTGTCCTTCCTGAAAGACTGTAAGACACCGAACCCTGAAAATGTGGCAGGTTTCAGTGCACCTGCCATTTGTATGTGTGCCTCTCAGTTTGAATGTGCTCTTGTGATTGTACAAAAAGCAGATTATCTCCCTTCCCATCCCTGTCTCTCTTTTCGGAGGACAGATTTAATGACTTGTAACTGGCATCATTAGTCTCTCAGGCAGACACAGGTGGGTTATAGAAGCGCCGAGGAGCCTCTCATTTACCCTGCTGTGTCTGTGACGTTTCCCACGGCTGTTAAGTGGCCTCAGATACGGGGTGAGGTGATTCCTCTCCTGGGTGAGAGGATTTCAGAGGAGAAGGGATTTTGTAGACATCCAGAAGGAAGTGACCTGCCAGCCCTGTTGTTTGCTGGGCGTCTGTGTATGGAGGCTCCATCCTCCGAGGACACTTGTTCTGGACGATTCCAGGTCTGCTGGCCCCATCTGGTGTTCATTCTCCAACCAGCCATAAAACTGCCTGCAGAGTGTGGTTCTCTTCCCAAATACGGATTCACTCCTTTGTCTTGATGTGGTGAATTTAGATCATATCACTCAAGTTGGTAAGCTACTCCAAGTTCTGCATATCTACAGTTTATCTACCTGTGGGGTGATTTAATGATTTTCAATAACACAAAGAGTATGTATCCAGCAGTCGTCTGTGTCTGTCTGTCTGTCTGTCTGTCTCTGTGTACTGGGGGCATAGGACTAGCACCAGGCCTAGTACATGCCCGTCAAGCACTCTACCACTGAGCTACTTTTAAAGTACGAGGGATTTAACTTTCAAATGTAAGGAAGAACTTTTAGGCAGTGTGATTTGTAGCATGGTGTCCAGGTGGCAGTGGGGTGGTGTATGATACCTCTTTGGGGGAGCTTTTAAATAAGAGACTCAGTTATCAGCCCTAGTTTCCTCTGTAAACAGCACCTCATCTAAGAGAAAGTTTGGAACCAGCCCAAAGCATGGCAGATATCAAGGTGCCAACTTCCCAAGTTTCACTATGTCTGAGTAACTTCCATAGAGCTGTTTACTCAAGATAGGTCTCTGAACTGATTCTTTTCTTTTACCTTAAGCCTTCAGTGAGCCTAGGCAATGATACTGTATCCATGAAGTCATTTTCTGAAGTGCAAATTACATTGTACTGATGTACATTAAAATATACAACTAAAAAAAAAAAAACATTTACCTGTCATTATAGGTGGAATTGTGTCCTCCAAAAATCCACACTGAAATCCTTATCCCCAGTACCTGCAATGCAACCTCCTTTAGAAATTGGCTCTTCACAGATGTAACGAGGTTAAAAAGAAGTCACACTGATTAGGGTGGGCTTCCTCCAATGAGTGATGGCTTTAAAAGATAGGGAATATTTGGGTACAGGCTTGACACAAAGGGAGACCACCAGCAAGCACCAGTGACTGGAAAGCTGTGTCTACACAAGGAAGACCGTGGGGGCCAGGAGAGGCAAGGAGGGTCCCTCCCCTTAGAGCTTTGTGAGGGAGTGTGGTCCTGCGGCCACTCAGTTTCCGACTTGTGGCCTCCAAAACTCTTGGAGGGTGCATCTCTGCTGTTTTGAGTCACCTACGATAGGAAATGAACACAATCACGTTCTACCTAAAGTTGTGCCCTGTCCCCCACGTGAGACATATTTCACAGTTGAGGAAATGCCAGGCTGGGTGCTGTGAGGGTCCTCAGCCCTGCAGTGCAGTGCTGATCCAGCGTGGCATCCGTCGTTTTCACACTCAGCTATGATCTAAGCCTCAGCTCTCTATTTATAAATGTGAGGAAAATGCCATTCGAATCGAGTTTGAACAGATCCATCGCCTCAGTTCTGGAAGCCACCACAGTCTGTGCAGCTGAACAGGCTGCTTGTTGCCATCCCCCCAAGCCACTCGCCAGAGCCGTGACTGGGCCTGGTGCTCCGTCTCCATGGCTGTTCACTTGGCCAGGCTTGGAATCTCCAGAATGTCCTTTGCTAGGCAGAGGTTATTGCTTGATGATCTCGGAAGTCAATTTTACCTTCTGATTAATTCATTTGGACGACAGCCTAGAGGCTGGCTTTTATTACCTGTGCTTTTGCCCACCGTCCTCAGCAGTTTGCGCACCAATAAAGTGCGTGTTCCTGCATGTCCCATTACGTGCACACCTCTTCCCAGCTGTGTCACAGCAGAATGGCCTCCATCTGCATTTCCCAAATGCAGCACAGACTGTGGAATTATCTGCATTCTCTACCTTGCACTGTCAGAATTATGTCAGCATGTTTACTTGAGATGTAAAATATTTAGTAACTAAATAAGTGTTCGCATTAAATGGTTTTCCATTGTTACCACAATTCTGCATGACAAATTCCTACGCCGGCCCTTTACAGCATGAATTTTAATGCATCTTCTGTGTAACAGCAGCCTTACTGCTAATGCTGGTCCAAATATTTACTCAGTAAATATTCCTCAAGCCCCTCCTCTGTGCCAAGCCCTCTGGAAGATACAACTGTGGCTTTGTCACATATACAGTATCAGAACACCTGCCACTGGAACACAGAAAGGATCTGTGTCCCGGGCTGTGGGAACTTTCCCGTAATGGGAGCCTCCGGAGGCTTCCTGCTTACCAGCTGTAGAATGGTGCTGGTGTAGGGCAGGTGCGCAATAAACACAAATTTGTCTTCCTTTCTCTCCATTCAGGAAGGAGTCGATACATTGCTCCGTAGTACACTTCTTTATATAACCTCTCTCAGATGACTACTGACTCAAAGGGACAAGATGCAGAGATGTAGGGTTCCAAGTTCCGGAACCTGGAGGTTCCAGGGCATTTGTATTGCAGTTCATTAGCCATACAAATGCACTGTGCAAAACGCATGCCCTTAGGTTGCTCACCTTACCATGTCCCAGTGACACAGGCAGTGTTGTCAAACTTGACAGCACAGAAATCTTGAAAGTGCTCACAGCCTCCAGTCTGCAAAACACTAGGCTTCTGCCAATGTCTTTTTTAAGCAGCTTTTTGAGATTCACAGATCATACACTTTACTCATTTAAAGATTCAGTTCAGAAGCATTTACCATATAGAGAGACATGCAGTTACTAACCCAGTCAGTTGTAGAATATCTTCATCACTTGAAAACCTCATGCCCTTTAGCAATCATCCCTCCATCCCTGGCGTACCCTAAGCAACCACTAACTTCCTTTCTTGTCTCTAAAGATTTGCCTATCCTGAAAACTGCACATAAATGGAATCATTTAATATCTTTTAATGATCTTGTGTGGTTGGCTTCTTTCCTTTCACGTGGCATTTCAAGGTCCATTCACACCGCAGCATGCATAGGTCCGTACTTTCTTCTTTTTCATGCTCAAATATTCTATTGTGTCGATATACCACATTTTTTAAAAATGAGTTCGTCTGTTGATACCATTTAAGTTTTCCCATTTGGTAACTATGAATAATGCTGCTGTAAACATCCATGTACAAGTTTTTGTATAGACATATGTTCTCTTTTCTTTCTTTTTTTTTTTTTAATAGAGACAGGAGTGAAATTGCTGGGTCCCTTGTTATTCCTACCTTAACTTTTAGGAAGTACTAGACACTTTTCCACAGTAGCTGCACCATTCCCACTAGCAGGGTATGAGAATTCTTATTTCTTTATAACATTGCAACACTTTTTTTTTTTTTAATCAGTACTGGGGATCGAACTCATGACCACGCACTTGCAAGGGAGGGGCTTATGGCGCTGAGCTAAATCCCCAGTCCCAAACACTTGTTTTTATCTGACTTTTCATGATAACAATCCTAGTGAGTGTCAAACAGTGCCCCCATGTGTTTTTTTAAATTTTATTTGACTAATGATGTAAAATGTCTTTCATATGCTATTGACCTCTCTCTCTCTCTCTCTGTCTCTCTCTCTCTCTCTCTCTATATATATATATATATATATTTACATATATTTTAAGTGTCTATCCAAGTCCTCTGTCCAATTTTATATGGGAGTTTCTTTTCATTGTAATACTATTTAATATACTCTAGATGGAAGCCCATTATCATGTATATGATTTTACAAATATTTCCTTCCAATTTGTGAATTGTCTTTCACTTTCTTGATGGCATTCTTTGAAGCACAAAAGTTGTTCATTCTGATGAAGTTCAATTTATCTGTTTTTCTTTGGTTGCTCATATTTGTAGGTATCATATCTAAGAATACCTTGCCAAATCCAAAGTCATAAAAATTTACCCACTATATTTTTTTCTAAGAGTTTGTGGATTTTGACCTTATATTTAGGTTTTTAATAATTTTGATTTGATTTGTATGTATGACAGAAACAAGGATTTATCTTCATTTGTCATGTGGACATTTGCTTGTCCCAGTGTGTCTCTGTCTTTCCCTCTCTCTCTCTCTCTCCCTTCTTCCCTCCCTTTCTCTATGTTTTTAATAGTACTGGGTCTTAGACACTGGAGCTTCACACTAAGCTACATCAGCAGCCCTTTTTGAAAATTATGAGACAGTGTCTTTCTAAGTTGTTAAATTGCCCAGGTGGGACTTGAACTTGCAATCCTCCTACTTAGGTCTAGTAGTCCTGGAATTACATGTTTGTGCACCAAACCCAGCTGTCTCGGCACCATTGAAAAGACTGTTCTTTCCCCAACTAGATGGTCTTGGAACCCTTATTGAAAATCAATTGAATATAGCAACACATAGGTTTATTTCTAGACTCTCAGTTGTACTCCACTGATTTATATGCCTATGGTTATGCCCATTACATCCGTATTTTAATTACTGTTGCCTTGTTGTAATTTTGAAATCACGAAGTGGGAGTACTCTGGTTCTGTTTTCATGATTGTTTCAGTTCTTGTATGTCCTTTGTAATTCCATATGAGTTTTAGAATCAGCTTGTTAGTTTCTTCAAACAAATCAGCTAACATTCTGACAGAGATTTTTCTTTAATTTATAGAACAGTTTGGGTATACTGCCATCTTAATAACATGTTTCTTTTTCTATTTTGATATATGTCTTAGTTACTTTTCTCATTGGTGAGACAAAAATATCCAACATCCACAGTTAGAGGAGGAAAAGTTTATTTAGCTCACAGTTTGTGGAGGTTTCAGTCTATAATCAGCTGACTCCATGGCAGGGTGGGTACATGGCAGAGGGACAACAATTCATGGCAATGGAAGACAGCAAAAGCAACAACAGAACCTTAACATCATCTTTTAGCCCCTTTTATACTCTATTCGGGCTGCTGGGATTAGGGCAGTACCTATGTCGCCTGTGGACTGATCCAGCAATCACCCACCCTTAATCACAGCACCCTTAATCCCAGCATTTCATTACAAATCAGCCACACACGCTAGATCCAGACACCTCTGAAAAAGGTCCATCTAAAACTGTGTGAGGCTGGGGGGGGGGGTCCAGATCCAAACCATAACACTATACTTTTAAAAACTCCTTTCAATAGAGTTTTAAAGCTTTTTGGAGTATAAGTTTGAATTTCTTTTGTTTAATTTGTTAACTACTGTATTCTTTTCACTGCTGTTGTAAGTAGAATTGTTCTTAATTTCATTTTCAAATATTCAATGCAAGGCTGTTGTAGAAATACAATTGATTATTTTGCTTATTGATTGTTATCCAGCAACTTTCTGAACTAATTCATTAGTTATAATGGATTCCTTAGGATTTTTGGATGTATAAGAGATCTGGTTTTTTTCTCTTTTCTAATTGTTTTCTCTTTTTTCTGATCTTAGAGAACAGCATCCAATCTTTCATCATTAACTATGATGTTAGCTATTGGAGTTTTGCAGTTAAGAAAGTGTCTTTCTATTTCTGATATGTTGTGTGATTTTATCATGAAAAGGCATAGGATTTTGTTAAATGTTTTTCTGCATCTCATGTAGTCTTCTTTTTATTCTGTCAATATAGTGTATTACATTAATTTATTTTTGGATATTAAACTAATTTTGCATTCCTGGGCCAGAGGAGGGAAGTAGTGGTGTTAGGCAAGATAGGAGAGTGCAAGAAGTGGTAACACGCCAGCAGAGACTATAGCAAGGGCCATGGAGGGAGAAACTTTTGTTTGGATTTCAGTTCCAAGTCATCAGTAGCCAAGATAATGACTTTTTCTTTTAACCGTGGAAGGACTTGTCTCCCAGTTCCTGCTAAAGGGTGCTTTAGCTGGGGAGGCAGATGTTTCAGTCTGCTGATGGGCTGCCATATTTGTAATTACGCAGCGGCCTCCTTTCTCCGCCTTTCCACCCTCACGGACTGTAGCACGGGGTTTGCCATCAGCTCCCTGTTCCGCTCTCTGACCTCTACTCTCTGCACTGCCTTCTTGCTTAGCCAAGACAGTCGCCATGGAAGAGTGCCTGGGGAGCCCCACAGACATGAACCGCTACAGCCTGGATCCCTGTTCCACCACCTTTCACCACAGGGGCTCTTTGCCTCCTTCTTCGCTGTACTGCAAGAAGCTGAACTCTGGAGACTGCCATCTTGGAGGAGGCCCTGCCAGCGCCACCAGTGTTCCACGTGTGGGCCCCGTGTGCTCTGGAGGCTCCTCAGCCCCTGGCCTGAGGCCCCCAGCCTCCAGCCCCAAGAGAAATGGGACTTCTCTGGAAGGAAACAGATGTGGTAATGTAACACATGCCTTGGCCTTCCTGTGACTTCCCCTCCTCTGCACTCACCCTGGGAACACAGCATGGGGAGGAGGGCGTGGCTGCTTGGACACGGGGCCACCAAGAAGGCAGAGGTTTCCACAGACTGTATCATGGATTTGTACTGTTTTTGAAGGCAGTTAATCTCAACTTTGACCATGGACAAAGCAAACAGTAAACGAGGGTAGTCTGAGCTGTAGGTAGTACTGATACACTCCAGAATGGGCACTGGCTCAGATGTCATAGAAGTTTTTGTTCAAGAGTCCATAGTAGGTGTTCCTAGTTTCTAGTTGAGTCCCAATGCAAGGACCCAGGCCCCACCCATCTTGAGGCTGTGCCGTCCTCCACCACCCCATGCCTCATGCAGCTAGTGGCTAAAAGCGGAGAGAAGAAATGGAGAAGCCCACACGGAGACGGTACGCATGCTTCCCTGAAGCCAGGCAGGGACGCACTTGCATCCCATTGGCAAGAGCTGGCCATTTTGTCACAGTTCACTGTGAGGAAGTCTGGGAGCTGTAGCTCTGTGCTGAGGAAAAAGAAGAACCAGACTTTGGTAAAGAACTGTCTCTTGTATAGTAAGTGATACTCGCAAAATATGAGTACATGAACAGAAGTAGAAATCCTAAACTGATATTTGTCAAGGAATTTCTGTCTCACCCACTAAAGATTGCATAGGAAAGTGCTTAGAGCAACATGGGGATAACTCGGAGGCCTTTCTGCCTGATGATTTACAGAATCATTCTCAAGCTTCAGCATTTCATTCATGAGTAGAGCTGTAGAGCAGACTGGATAATCTCACGGCTGTTAGCGCCGCTGCCTGGGCAGGAATCCTGGATCTGCTCTTCCTAGCAAGGTGGCCCCTTGCAAGTCCAACTTCTCTGTGCCTCAGCTTTGTCATCAGTGATGTTGGAATGATGGTAATACCAGCGCCTCCCTCATAGGATTATGGGGAGGATTACGTTCGTACATGTATTTAGTACAAGGCCTAGGCATAGTTAGGAGCACAATGCATGTTCACAAGCATCGATCCCATACACACAACCTGCAGCAAATCACAGCTTCATTGACTCCGCAGCTCAGAACTGCTGAAAACAGGAGTCCCCAGATCAAGGAGTCAGGCATTCTTCCTGCAGCCTCTCTGTGGCTGCCCACTGGGGTGGCTGGATCTTCTTAGATAAGTCACATTTCTCTTCAGGCCATGGTTCCCCTGCCATGAACCACACCGAAGAGTTCTTTGTATGATGCAAGATGCTCCCGACGGTCCTGTCAGAGAACTCACCCACCCAAGATGGCACAGGCCTAGCAGGCCCTGCTGGGCAGGATGGAGAGGGGAGCAGCCCGTGAGGCACAGGTGGTTCTGAGGGCAGAGCAGGCTCCCTCAGTGGGGGCTCTTGTCAAGCGTAGAGGTGTCACACAGACCACTCCCCACCACTGCCACCCAGGGCCACTGACTGGGCAGAGGATTTAAGTAGGCCGAGCCCCATTCTCCAAAGAAGAGAAACGATTTCATTTGGTTCCAAGAAGAAAGAAGGGGTTAGACCTGGCAGGCACCAACATCTTCCAGAGGGGCAGCATTTACTTCACAGGTTTGTCCCCAGAAGGAGCATAAAACGTGGCATTTAGGAGTGGTCAGTAAGTATGCACTGTCTCTGTGGCCTCACAGTGTCCCTGGTTGTTGAAACCTTCATCCTGGTGTCCCGCTGCCTTTTAAATGTCCCTTTCTCTCTCCCTCTTCTCCTCAACTCAATTCCAACTCAGGGTGATGATCACAGGACACTGTACTGATTGAATAAAGTCCTAATCTTGAAGGTATTGCCACTTCTTACAAAGGACATATTTATTTGCTGTCCCATTCATGTGGGTGACAGCTCAGGCCCTGCCTTTTATGTGCAGGAGTCTGAGCAGAAGAGGGGAGGGAGGATCTGTCATGTGCCTCACCCCGCCTGCCTGGGATACTTGGCTTCCTTCACAGGGCCTAGAAGCAGTTCCCCACCCCCATGCCTCAGTGCCTCCTGCACTTCCCTTTTACCCAGGGCAGCTCTTTGTTCTCCTGAAACACCACCTCCCTGAGCAATCTTGCCAGACAGCAGCTGGAGGAGAGCCTAAACACTCACTCAGGACTCAGCTTTAGAAAGCCCTGTCCGGGGGATCCCAGTCACACCCAGGGGAGCCCCTGAGCTCAGGACTTTGCTCTCGCAGGGTCCTAGGTGAGATCAGAGAAACAGCCCCCTGGCACCTGCCACTGCCTGCTACAAACAAACCAATAGCTGTATCCTGAATGCCGGTTGTCTTTTTTGCAACTTAGAAAACTTAAAGAGAGCCTTACCTAAAGCCTGGAACATTCGAGCTGTTCACAGCGGCAGGAGCTGTGAAACGTTGGCAATCACAGGGCTGTCCTTGGCATAAAGCTGCTGTAGGACGTAAGAATTGAAGGGAGTCTTTGTGATACGTTGGAAGCACATGAAATTATTTGTCCTTTGTGAGGACATGGACTGTTCCATGCGCCAAAGTGTCCGTTTAACAGGTGCCTTCTACAGAGTGCTGAATGAAACCGCGGTTACCGGAGTGAGCCCCTCGGCCTCACACGGTCTCAGAGGCAAGATGGGGAACGAGTGGGAAGAAAAGGGGACCCCGGTCAGGCCGAGCATCTCTGGAAGAGGTTTCCACTTCCATTTGTATTTCAGTGGCCAGAGTCTGGTCACGTGGCCACTAGCAGCAAGGGAAGCTGGGAAATTTGGTTTGAATTTCAGGCAAACCTCATTTAATAGAAAGTAAGGATTCTATTGCATAAGAAGCTATTGGATGCTTACAGGCAGTCTTAGAAACAGCCCCTGGGTAAAAATACTTCCTCCTTTTCAATTTCTATGCACAGCCAGTTGTTCCCTCATCCATGGTGCATACTCTCTTGCACCCATGGTGGGCCCCAGTTTCCCTTGGAGAGCTGTCTCACTCCCACTTGAATCCCTGGCCCCCAGCCTCAGCAATGTTGGAGGCCTACATTAAGTTGCTTTCATTGAGCACCTATTACAGACTGCTCCCCATACATTATTTATTATTTGTTTTAAGCTAACATGTTTGTAATTTACAATAGGAAATTGACTGCATTACATCCAATTTATCGATAAGGTGAAGATCCAGAAGTGAGACAAGTATTGAGCCAAGGTTTGATTTCAGCCTACTCTAAAGTCTGTATCTTTCAAAACTACCCCCAGGATCTTCCAGCTGTATGTAAAGGGTCTGCTGAGGTCTCCCTGAGGTTCTAGTATGTGGAGAAAACTGGATGAGCACAGACAGGTTTCCAGGCTCCCTGCACCTCTCTTAAACAGGGCCTGTTCACATTTGCAGAATGCAGTTCTGTGTGTGCCTTGCTTGACCAAAATTCTCGCAGGGAAACATTAATTTGGAAACCCGGGGATCCACTATGTGCAATTGAGTGGCAATATGTTAAAGTGGCTTCCTTACCTGTTTCTTACCCCCCTGCCTGCCTGCAGCCCTACTGTGCACCCTTCAAAGCCATTAAAGTCACCCTCCAAAGGCCTGCTCAGTTTTGCACTGAAATTACATCCCAAGTAAGATGAGTTGGCACCAAGAAGCCATTCCTCTTTCAGAGGGTATGACCCAAGTCATACACACTGGAAGAAGCCTAGGAACTGATTTTCTCCCTAGGGTGCTAATCAGAATGGTCTAAAACCACAGAAAATGGCATGAGGCTGCCGGCAGAAGGGGAGCTATCAATGACATGACAGAGTTCTCAGCCACCTTCTCTCTCCTGTGGGACGCTCGCCCTGGCCTCCTGCCGGCTTGATCGATCTCCCTGTCTCCCTGCCAGTGGGCTCTGAAGGATTATGTCCCTGGGGTTTGCTGAAGCTCTAGTGCACGCTCGAGGGCTCTTCCCAACGATCAGCTCTCACTGAAGAAAGATACAATCAGCAGGAGCTGTAACGAGGTTTCAGACAGCCAGGGCTTCCTGACTTCTGCGCTGAGCAGAACATGCCACAGAATCCCCAGCCACAGCTCGGCTCAGGATTCAGGATCCAGAAACAAAATAAATCTGACATTGTTATCACAACCCAGATGCTTCCTGTGGCTTAGATTTTGCTGTGATGGGGTATGGCACCGGGTCAGGGCTAGAAAAAGAACGAGGACAGTGCTCTTGGGAGAAGTGTGGCAGCCGTGAGTGGCTGAGGGGGAGGTCTTGCCCAGGCACAGTGGCGCTGGCTGGGGAGAAGAAAGGGGAACCAAGGCTGGCAGAGTTTGCGCAGCTCATAAGAGGTCGCAGTGTCTGCTGGTGGCCACAAAGGAATCCAGCTCAGCTTGGCCTGACTTCACGTCCATGGTCTGCCTCACCTCCGGTGGCCTTCCCGGTCCTCACACTGGTAGGTCAGCGGGTCTTGAAGAGTTAAACGGAAACCCTGCGTAAAAACCTCGGGAGTGGCTAGGCTCTCTTCTCTCTCTCGTTTTTCTGGAAAACCTCATAGCATCTTGGAAACTCTAGGATAGAAACAGGGAAAACAACACTGTTTTAAACCACCTGATTTTGCCCATATTGTGGGCTAGCCTGGTGACCTCGTTTCCAGGAAGGATGCATTCTACAGGGACCAGGTCACTTAGAGATGCTGGTCGTGGATCTGCCCCCCTCACCTCACCTCCATCTCCGCACCCCCTACAGCCAGCTCCAGCTGCCAGCAAGAGGCTGGGAGGTGACAGCAGCCCGGGGAGGCCTGCAAGGGATGCTGGGCTTCCTCTGAAGGTGCCGTCAGGCTCCAACTCTGAGCCACACACTCCCTTGATTCATAAAATACTCTCAAGAAGCGACAAATGATCAGCCCGATGGACAGAGAGAGAAACCAAGGCCCACTGAGAATGTCTGAGCCAGGAAGCAACGAGGAGGCCAGTGGTGTGTTTTAGCCGTGGACACACCATGAAAAAGTAACTTCTTCTGCACCAGCAGCCCATGGCGAGAATGCCCTTGGTGGGAGGGACCCCAGGGATCCTGCCCAGTGCCCCTCCGCCCCACAGAGAAGCCCAGGAATGACCCCATAGCCATGCGGCTCATGGCTTGTTCCAGTCTCCCCGAAGACTCCATTGATAGCTGAAGTCTCCCCTGAATTATGAATGAGCAAAAGGCAATTACATATATACCTGTGGGAATGCGTGAGACAGAGAGAGGAAGAGAGATTTGCACAATGGTACCAGCACTGGTGCTTTGGCAGCGACTGGGATTGCTTTTGAACACTGACTCACGGCCATTCTATTTCTGCCAATGACAAGTTCGCGTTTAGAAACAAGATGTAATTATACACCATTCACCGCCGGGTTTTGCTTTGCGCATCTCCGCAGGCCTCGGAGCAGCATGACCAAGTACAAGGTTCTCCCCCGAGGACGCTGCCGTCTCTCAGGGTGCGTGGCAAGGGCCTCCCACGCGGTGCCCCGGCAGGAGCAGATGTGTTTGCTCTGTCATGGCTCCCCATCCACCCACCACAACTGGCTGCCCTGGGTGTGTCAGTCTGGCCCCGTGCGACCTCCTGACACTTCTGCAGCAGCTGGGGGAGGGCTGTTTATTTTCTCTGTGAGCACAGACCACTGTGCAAGCTTTGCCAGCCTGCTGTGGAAAGTTCCGCTTTTTTCCTTCTACTGTGAATTTATGTGCTTTGGACCAGCAGCAAGTCCCAAGGTGTGAGCTGGGCTTCCCGCTGCTCTGTCTTGTGTGACGCACAGGCCCACTCAGAAAGGCTCCTGAGCCGCTGGCGCGGCTGCCGCTCTGTCCCGGAAAGGTGAGAAATGCCCACAAGCTCCAGCCCGCAGCCTAGAGCACATCTCCCGGTCCTGTCCTCTGGTCTCCACGGCCGTCACCGAAGGCTTCCACCTTAAACACAGCCCAGCCCTCCGCCTGCCTGGGCGGCTTTGGCCAACGAGAAAGCATTTTCCTGAGCTCTCTCAAAGGACTGTAGGATCCTGCAAATGATCCTATTAATATTCTGGTTTTTTCCCTTCTTGGAAAATAGGGAAATTAGTTTTGACCTCTGCTCTAATCACTCTAAAGTCATTCTTGGACCAAAGACTTTCCCCCTTTGTAGTGAGAGCATCTGTCACCACTTTGCCTAAAGCCCATGCTCCGATGGGCGGACCCTAAAGACAAATGTGACTTCCATGATCCCTCATCCCCATTTTGAGGTCAGATGTCTTCAGATGGAGTGAAATCATCTCTAATAGGCATTCTTCAGGATTCAGATGGCTCCGAGCGGCATTAACAGTTTCTCAGCAAAATGTCTTGAGCCAAACCACCTTATGGGGCCCTTTGAGGTCCAAGAAAAAAAAAGCAATGAAAATCACAGAGTAAATCCAGTTCCCAACCAAACCATTATATAGCTAGGACAGACTGTGAAATGCAATGCTATTTTTCAGCACTAATGAAGCCCTAGTGCTTCTCAAACACGAAAGAGGAGCCATTATGCAATAAGCCTATTTGCCTGTCAACAGGGGAATGAATCTTAAAAATATGGTATATACACACACTGAAGTATTACTCAGCTATAAAGAAGGGTAGATTTGAGTCATTTGCAGGAAAATGATTGGCTCTTGAGACCATAAGGCTAAGTAAAATAAACCAGGAACAAAAAGTTAAATATTGCATAGTTTCTCCTACATGAGAAACCCAAAATATAAGTAATTTTAGAAGCAAAATGAAGTGAGATAGGGAACAGGAAGGTAGGCTTTGGGGAGACAGAAAGGGATCTGAGGAAGAAAGAAGAGGGGAGGCGGAGGGGGAGATGATTATGCTATGTCAGTACACCACTTTCCCAAGACCAATGGAAATCTTTTTCTTTCTTTTTTTTAATTTTAAAAGGAAAAAAGAATAAAAATGATGACACAATTTCAAAATAAAATAATATATGAACGATGGTTAATATAGTGCATATTGTTATCTTCAAAGTAGCTGCTTAGATTACAAGATATAGGCATGAAAAAAATGACCATCCAAGGAAATCTTATGTATCACAAACATATACCAATACATAAATCTAGAAAAGTAAAAAACAAAAAAGGAGGCAGAAAGAGACAGCAGAAATGCACTTTGCCTTGAGACTGAGGAACAAACCGGTAAAGGCCTCTCAGCTTCTAACCTACAATAATTATTTGCAGGGAAGCTGCTCACCTTTGAGAGCCTTAAAATAGAATTAAAGAGGGCCGGGGGGGTTAGCTCAGCTGCGTAAGTGCCTGCTTGGCAAACTCGAGGTCATGAGTTCAATCCCCAGCACCCCCCCGCAAAAAAAGAAAGAATTAAAGATTATCCATACAAGGCTTTTGAATAAATTACCTAGACTGTTTCTACAAATCTATTGATTCACTTCATATCTATTGAAGTCATACTTCAAATATATTTATCCTACATAGAGCCATGGAACATTGTAATGTACAACCTAAAGATTATGTTTTATTTTTCACCAAACACTTCACCCAAGACCTTTACAGAAAAGGTGCTCGGTAAATTATGGAAGCACGGGGAGAATCCTCTGGAAATTAAAATCTAGCTGTGAGTCAGAGAAAAGCCCATAAACAATTGGTCTACAAAGCGGAATGTAGAGAGTGTCTCAGGTGAAGAATAAATAAAGGCTTAGGGTAAAAGGAGAGGCTGGTGACATGCAGACAGGGAGAGAGACAGCAGCTTTGCTCACGCAGACAGCAGGTGTTCCCCAGGCTGGGACAGTCAGTGGGCACCCGTGGGGGCCAGGGGAGGCACATGTCTCCTGCCAAAAGCCAAAATGCCAGCTAAGGGGGAAGAAGCAGATGGGAGGTACTGGCCTGGGAGAGCAGGCCGGACCGGGTTGCATGCAGCAGCACCAAGAAGGCAGGGAGCCTCCGTGGACGTCTGAGCTGGGTCAGCCCGAGGGCCTGAGACTCCCCGTTCCAGTCTTCACAGCTGCCCTGCAGCTGGAGAGCGCGGCCCGGTTACCCCGGCGTGGCCTGCTCAGACTGTTAGCAGGGAGCCGCTCTGTAGGTCTCTGCCACCGAAACACTTCTCCCCCTCGGTCTAGGAAGGAAAGGTACCGTGGAGACCCAAAGCAGCCATTGATCTTGAGGCACAATGTCTGGTCAGGGGAACCCTCAGAGAGTCTGAGAGATGTGCCCAGACACAGCTGGGTCCCAAGGACAGGAGGAGCTGGTGGCAATTCTTTGCTGGGGCAAGGAGACCCATGGGAAACTATCACAGGGGTTGGTAAGAGGTTCTGAGCCAAGATTTAGCAGGGAGAGAAGGGAGGTGATAAGCACCAGAGGGGTCCTCCTCAGTGCTGCAGAAGAATTAAATGTGGGGAGCAAAGAAGAGGGAGGAGGTAGAGGCAGTGGGGCGTAGGAGGACGGAGGACGGACTGGCTCTGGGGACAGAGGATGAGTTGGTTTAGGAGGTACACAGAGTAGGTGAGCTCCGCCTACCTCCAGACAACCGCTTCACGATACTGCTCCATCCTAAGCCCTTCCTCTGCTGCAAGGAAAGTATGCTCAGGCAGCCGGTTCCCAAGGAGCGGCTCTGGGCCAGGCACGGGGTGGCCCTGAGAAGTCCAGGAACTCTCAGGGCAGTGGAGCAGAGCAGAGCAAGTGCTCTGATGGCCTCCGTGTGTGCCTGGGAGTGCATACGGCGGCACACTGCCCTTCTGTGTGTTCAGACAGAGACGGAGGCCTCAGAATCAGGATTGCTGTGGTGGCGGTGCGAGGTTAGCCATTCTGCAGAAGCCAAGAATGAGACCAGAAGGCACACTGTGCCCTCATCATCTCAGAGTGAAGCCCGTGGGGCAGACAGGCCCGCCTTGGACTCCAAGGCGCCAAGTCGCTCCCCTCACCCAGTCCTCCCCAGCCAGAAGTGGCAGGCAGCACCAGGTAGGCACGGAGGCCACAGGCCCAGAAACTCACCAGTGCCTCTGTCTCTCTGCTTGCTCCATTCAGCCCCCAGCCTTCCTGCAGACAGCCAGGACACCAGGCCGCCGAAGACCAGGAACCCTTCCGCCTGGACCGTGGAGGACGTGGTCTGGTTCGTGAAGGATGCCGATCCGCAGGCCCTGGGGCCACACGTGGAGCTCTTCAGGAAGCACGTGAGCTCCCGCAGGGGCTGGCTGGGGAGCGGGTGGGGGGTCCGGATGGATCCCTGGGGCACCCTCGAGGGAGACAGAGATGGGTGGGGCAGATGCGACCGTAGGCTTCTCAGAACGGAACACCACTTGAGTTTGTTTGTGAGGGATGTGGGTCCCATCTGCTCTCCTGTTGGCCTTCACCAGGAGCGCCCGCCTCCCTGCACATCCATCCGTCTGTCTGGGCCTCCAACAGCCATTTATAGCACACCTGCAACGTGCCAGAACTGGGAGGGCGCCTATGCCCGGCTGCTGTGAGGATTCAATGAGAAAATGCACACAAAGCGTGCAGCGTGGCGCCGGCTTGTGGGTAGCCTTCTGTTAGCAGGCATTGTTACACTTACTTAGGCAATTCGGAAATACATTAAAGATGGTAAAGGAAAAAATGAAGGTCAGAATTAATATTTTATCTCCAAGCTTACTCTGTTAGTTCCATGTTGTCACTATAAGTTACCACAAACACAATGGCTTAAACAATACACATTTCCTATCTCACAGTTTGTGGGCCAGCAGCCTGACCGGGGTCTCCCTGGACTATGACCCAGGTGTCGGTCAGCAGGACTGCATTCCGTCTTGGATGTTCTAGGGACAATCTGTTTCCCTTTGTTTGCCAGCTCCAACACAAAGTCATTCCTTCGTGTTCCCCCTGCACTCAGTTTTCAAGCCAGTGACCTCAAGCTAAATCCTGTGGCGGCTGCCTCTCCGGGGGTCCTGTCTTCTGACTTCTTCCTCTACTGTTAAGGACCCTTCAGCCCTCCCCATAATCCTTGTTTAATCTCACTACTTCAAAGTCAGCTGATCAACACCCTGAATCCTAGCCTTACTTCCACTTTGCCAAGTCACCTAACAAAGTCACACAAAGTTCAGGGATTAAGACGTAGTCATCTTGGAGGAAGGGGAAGGAACATTATTCTGCCCGTCACTCGGCCTACTTCCCCACCTCTTTGTCCCTCATGTTACTTGGTAATTCTGTCA
>PVJX010028267.1:0-24033 GCA_004027295.1 Dolichotis patagonum | reverse complement strand
CACAATGTTGTACTCTCACCCAATAATGCCATATTGTAACCTCATGATGCCCAGTTGGAACATCACAATTCCCCATTATAGCAAAACAACTCCCCAATTATGAGCACCTGTTGCCTAATTATAGCAGCACAATTAACCTTTATGACATCACAATTCCCAATTGCGACATCACAGTGACATGTTATGACATCAAAGTGCAACATTATGGAATTACACTACCCCATTGTGACAACACCCTGCCCTATTTTGACATCATGCTACCCTCATCGTGACTTCTCAATACCCAATTGTGTCCAGACAATTCCCCATTGATGATACAGTTTTCTTTTGTGACCTCTTAACTGCCCACTGTGACACAAGTGCCCATGATGACAACTCAGTACCCATTATAGCATCACAATGCCCCTTTTTCACAGGGTAATGCTTTACTGTCACCTCAAGGTGCACTCTGGTGACATTAGCTTGGACCATTGTGACATCACCATTTCCAGTGTGACACCAGATTTACCCTATTATAACCTCACATTACCCTCATTAGAGCAGCACAGTCAACCTTTATGATACAATTCCCCACTGTGACAAGATAGTCGCACATTATGACATCACTGTACCAAATATGGCATCGATATATCCCATTGTGACATCATCATGCCTTATTGTGAATTCACACATCCTATTGTGGTATCACAACACCCCATTGTGACATCCTAGTTCTCCATATGACTTCAAAATTCCCCATCATGATATCATAATCATCCATTACAGCGTGACATTAAACCTTTGTGACATTACATTTCTCCAGTAGTAACAATAGATGCATCATTCTGACCCAACAACACTCCACTGTGACATCACAGTGCCTTATTGTGACACCACTGTGCCCCATGAGGACATCCTTTTCACTGTTACTTCACAATTCCCCACTATGATCTCACATTGCCCTCATTTTTATCTCAGTGTCCTCATTATGTTATCATGCCATTCCTTTGTGCTGTCACTATGCCCCACTGTGACCTCCAAATTCCCTATTGTGATATCAAATATCCCATTATGACATCACATTTCTCTGTTGTGTGATCAGGATACCCCCATTAAGATCTCAATCTTCCCCTATTCTGACTTTATACAGCCACATCATTAGCTCATAATATCCATTTTGATCACATAATGCTCCATTAGGGACCCATCACAACCTATGTTTACTTTAATTATGATTAGAAGATCTTCAAAGGCAACCTACTACACTTTATAAAGCTCCAGGCAAACGAAAAGTACTGGTTTCAGAGTTCTGAAATTTATGTTTCAACTTATTTCTGCTAACAAATGCCTTCACTTGGAAGTAACTTTTGCTTTTTCTGGAATTTTAGAACTCTTTTCCAGTCTCAAGATATTAGAAGAATTGTAATTTTTTGAAACTATTTCTTTTAATACTGGGTTCACACACACACCAAACCAGATGACAGTTTGATGTTTCTTTCCTTTTCCTTCCTTTCCTTTCTTTTCCTATTTCTGCTGTGACATCACCATGTCCTACTGTGACATCATAACGCCCTATTGTGACCTAGTATACTGCCAATGTGACATCACAATTCACAATTATGATCTCACAATTCTTATCATGACATTTAAATTATCTTACAACATCACAATTGCCAATTGTGACAACATAATGATGGATATGACATCATGGTATCCCATTTTAGCATCATGCTATGCCTTTGTGACATCATCATGCCCTATTCTGACATGTGTTCCATTGTGACCTCGCAACTTCCATTATGATATTACAATTTTCCTTTTTGACATCAGGATTATCCACTGTGACATCTCAATTGCCCACTGTGATATCACCAGGACCATTGTGACATCACAGTGCCCCACTATGATATCACAATATTGCATTGTCACCCAATAATGCCATATTGTGACCTCATGGTTCCCAGCTGGAACATCACACTGCCCCATAATAGCAAAACAACTCCACTTTTATGGGCTCATGTTGCCTAATTATAGCAGCACTATTAACTTTTATGACATTACAATTCCCAATTGCGACATCAGAGTGACAAGCCATGATATCATAGCTCCATGTTATGGCACTACAATATCCCATTATGAAGCAACCCTGACCTATTTTGTCATCATGATACCCTCATCGTGTCTTGCCAATTCCCCATTATGACCAGACAAATCCCCATTGACATTACAGTCTTGTTTTGTGACATGATAACTGCCCACTGTGACACAAGTGCCTATGATGACATCCTTGTACCCATTATAACATCACCATCCGCCTTTATCACAGGATAATGCTTCACTGTCACCTCAAGGGTCCTCCGGGTGACACTAGCTTTGATCATTGTGACATCATCATTTCCAGTGTGATACCACAATTACCCTATTGTGACCTTACATTGCCCTCATTTGAGCAACACACTCAAATTTTTTGATACCACAATTCCCAACTGTGACAAGATAGTCGCACATTATGATATCACTGTACCAAATATGGCATCAAAATATCCCATTGTGACATCACCATGCCTTATTGTGACTTCACACATCTTATTGTGGTATCACAACACCCCATTGTGACATCATAGTTCTCCATATGACTTCAGAATTGGCCATCATGATATCATAATCATCCATTACAGCATCACAATAAACCTTTGTGACATCACAGTTCTCCAGTGGTAACAGTAGAAGCATCATTGTGACCAAACAACACTCCACTGTGACATCACAGTGCCCTATTGTGCCACTACTGTGCTCCATGATGACATACTGTTCACTGTAACTTCACAATTCCCCATTATGATCTCACATTGCCCTCAATATCGTCTCAGTGTCCTCATTATGGTATCATGTCATTCCTTTGTGCTGTCACTATGCACCATTGTGACATCCAAATTCCCTATTGTGATATCAAATATCCCAACATGACATCACATTTCTCTGCTGTGCCATCAGGATATGGCAATTAAGATCTCACTCTTACACAATTTTGACTTTATAAAGCCACATCATTAGGTCAAAATTTCCATTTTGATCACATAATGCTCCATTAGGGCCCCATCACCACCTATGTTTACCTTAATTATGATTAGAAGATTTTCGACGGCATCCTACTACATTTCATGCAGGTCCAGGCCCAGACAAAGTACTGGATTCAGAGTTCTAAGATTTATGTTTCAACTTGTTTCTGCTCACAAATGACTTCACTTGGATGTAAAATTTGCCTGTTCAGGCATTGAAGAACTTTTTTCCAGTCTCAAGATAGTGGAAGATTTGTAAATTTTTTATTTCTTGCTTTTAATACTAGGTTCACACACACGCAAAACCAGATGTCAGTTTGATATTTCTTTCATTTTCCTTCCTTTCCTTTCTTTTCCTATTCCTGCTCTGATATCATCATGTTTTACTGTGAGATCACAACACTGTATTGTGACCTCTTATACTGTGAATGTCACATCACAATTTGCAATTAAGATCTCACAATTCTCATGATGACATTTAAATTATCTTTCAACATCACAATTGACAATTGTGACACCACAATGATGGACATGACATCATTGTATCACATTATAACATCATGCTATGCCTTTGTGACATCATAATAACCTATTGTGACAGGTGTTTTGTTGTGACCTCTCAACTCCCATAATGACATAACAATTTTCCTTTGTGACATCATGATTGCCCACTGTGACATCACAATTGCCCACTGTGATATCACCAGGATCATTGTGACATCACAGTGCACCACTATGATATTACAATGTTGTATTGTAACCCAATAATGCCATATTGTGACCATGTGATGACCAGTTGGAACAGCAACATTCTCCATTATAGCAAAACAACTGCAAAATTAGAGCTCCTGTTGCCCAATTATAGCAGCACAATTAACCATTATGACATCGCAATTCCCAATTGTGACATCACAGTGACATGTTATGACATCTTAGTTCCATATTATGGCATTAACATACCCCATTGTGACACCACCCTGCCCTATTTTGACATCATGATACCCTCATCGTGATTTGTCAATTCCCCATTGTGACCAGACAATTCCCCATTGATGTTACAGTTTTCTTTTGTCACATCATAACTGCCCACTCTGACACAAGTGCCCAGGATGACATCCCAGTCCCAATTACAGCATCACAATTCCCCTTTCATACAGGGTAATGCTTCCCTAACACCTCAAGGTGCCCTGTGGTGAAACTAGCTTGGTCCATTGTGACATCATCATTCCCAGTGTGACACCAAAATTACCCTATTATGACCTCACATTGCCCTCATTAGAGCAGCACAATCAATCTTTATGATACCACAATTCCCCACTGTGACAACATAGTTGAACATTATGACATCATTGTACCAAATATGGCAGGAAAATATCCCATTGTGACATTATCATGCTTTATTGTGACTTCTCACATCCTATTATGGTATGACAACACCCCAATGTGACATCATAGTTCTCCATATGACTGCAGAATTCCCCAACATGATATCATAATCATCCATTACAGCATCTCAATAAACACTTGTGACATCACTGTTCTCCAGTGATAACAGTAGGTGCATCATTGTGACAGAACAACACTCCACTGTGACATCACAGCACCCTATTATGATACCTCTGTACCCCATGATGACATACTTTTCACTGTTACTTCACAATTCCCCATTATGATCTCACATTGCCCTCATTATCATCTCAGTTTCCTCATTATGGTATCATGCCATTCCTTTATGCTGTCACTATGCCCCACTGTGACCTCCAAATTCCCTATTGTGATATCAAATATCCCCTTATGACATGACAATTCTCTGCTGTGGCATCAGGATTCCCCCATTAGGATCTCACTCTTCCCCCATTCTGACTTGATAAAACCACATCATTAGCTCATAATTTCCATTAGGCCCCCATCACAGCCTAGGTTTACCTAAATTATGATTAGAAGATCTTCGAAGGCACTCTAATACACTTCATACAGCTCCAGGCCCAGAAAAAGTAGTGCATTCAGAGTTCTAAGATTTATGTTTCAACTTATTTCTGCTAACAAATGCCTTCACTTGAATGTAACATTTGCTTTTTCAGGCATATAAGAACTCTTTTCCAGTCTCACGATAGTGGAAGAATTGTAATTTTTTCAATTTATTTCTTTTAATATTAGCTTCACACAAAAACAATACCAGATGCGAGTTTGATATTTCTTTCCTTTTCCTTCCTTTCCTTTCTTTTCCTATTCCTGCTGTGACATCACCATGTCTTACTTTGACATCATAACGCCCTATTGTAACATCGTATACTGCCAATGTGACATCAATATTCACAATTAAGATCTCATAATTCTCATCATGACATTTAAATTATCTTACAACATCACAATTGCCAATTGTGACACCACAATGATGGATATGACATCATGGAATCACATTATAACATCATGCTATGCCTTTCTGACATCATAATGCCCTATTGTGACATGTGTTCTATTGTGATCTTGCAACTCCCATTATGACATTATAATTTTCCTTTGTGACATCATGATTGCCCACTGTGACAACACAATTGCCCACTGTGATATCACCAGGACCATTGTTACTTCAGAGTGCCCCACTATGATATCACAACATTGTATTATCAACAAATAAGGCAATATTGTGACCTCATGATGCCCATGTGATATCATCGTGCCTAATTGTGACTTCACACGTCCTATTGTCCTATCACAACACCCCATTGTGACATCATAGTTCTCTCTATGACTTCACAATTCCCCATCATGATACCATAATCATCCATTACTGCATCACAATAAACCCTTGTGACATCACAGGTGATAGCAGTACATGCATCATTGTGACAGAACAACACTCCACTGTGACATCACAGCATCCTTTTGTGACACCACTCTACCCCATGATGACATACTTTTCACTGTTAATTCACAATTCCCCACTAGGATCTCAGATTTCCCTGGTTATAATCTCAGTGTCCTCATTATGTTATCATGCCATTCCTTTGTGCTGTCAGTATGCCCCACAGTGACCTCCAAATTCCCTATTGTCATATCAAATATCCCATTATGACATCACAATTCTCTGCTGTGCCATCAGGATAACCCCATTAGGATCTCACTCTTTTCCCATTCTTACTTTATAAAGCCATATCATTAGCTCATAATTTCCATTTTGATCACATAATGCTCCATTAGGGCCCCATCACAACCTACGTTTAACTTAATTATGATTAGAAGATCTTTGAAGGCACTCTACTACACTTCCTAAGGCTCCAGGCCCAGAAAAAGTACTGGATTCAGAATTCTAAGATTTATGATTCAACTTGTTTCTTCTAACAAATGCCTTCACTTGAATGTAACATTTGCTTTTTCAGGCATTTAAGAACTCTTTTTCATTCTCAAGATATTGAAAGAATTGTAATTTTTTTCTCTATTGCTTTTCAGACTAGGTTCACACACAAACAAAACCAGATGTCAGTTTGATACTTGTTTCCTTTTCGTTCCTTTCCTTTCTTTTCCTATTCCTGCTGTGAAATCAGCATGTCTTAATGTGACCTCATAATGCCCTATTGTGACCTCGTATACTGCCAATGTGACAACACAATTCACAATTGAAATCTCCCTTTTCTCATCATGACATTTAAATTATCTTACAACATCACAATTGCCAATTGTGACACCACAATGATGGCTATGACATCATGGTATCACATTATTGCATCATGCTATGCCTTTCTGACATCATAATGCACTATTGTGACATGTGGTCTATTGTGACCTCACAACTCCCATTATGACATTAAAATTTCCCTTTGTGACATCATGATTGCCCACTGTGACATAACAATTGCCCACTGTGATATCTCCAGGACCATTGTGACATCACAGTGCCCCACTATGACATCACAATGTTGTATTATCACCCAATAATGCCATATTGTGACCTCATGATGCCCAGTTGGAACATCACAATTCCCCATTATAGCAAAATAACTCCCCAAATATGAGCTCATGTTGCCTAATTATAGCAGCCCAATTAACTTTTATGACATCAAATTTCCCTATTGCTACATCACAGTGACATGTTATAACATCAAATTGCATCATTGTGGCATTACAATACCCCATTGTGACACCACCGTGCCCTATTTTGACATCATGATACCCTCATCGTGCCTTTTCAATTCCCCATTATGACCAGACAATTCCCCATTGATATTACAGTTTTCTTTTGTGACATCATAACTGCTCACTGTGACACAAGTGCCCATGATGACATCACGGTCCCCATTACAGCATCACAATTCCGATTTTTCACAGGGTAATGCTTCACTGTCACCTCAAGGTGCCCTGTGGTGACACTACAGTGGCCCATTGTGACATCATCATTTCCCGTTTGACACCACAATTACCCTATTATGACCTCACATTGCCCACATTAGAGCAGCACAATCAACATTTACGATACCACAATTCCCAACTGTGACAACATGGTTGCACATTATGACATCACTCTACCAAATATGGCATCAAAATATCTCATTGTGACATCATCATTCCTTATTGGGACTTCACACATCCTATTGTGGTATCACAACACCCCATTGTGACATCATAGTTCTCCATTTGACTTCAGGATTGCCCATCATGATATCATAATCATCCCTTACAGCATCACAATAATCCCTTGTGACATCACATTTCTCCAGTGATAACAGTAGATGCATCATTGTGACAGAACAACACTCCACTGTGACATCACAGCGCCCTATTGTGACACCACTGTACCCCATGATGACATACTTTTCACTGTTACTTCACAATTCCCAATTATGATCTCACATTGCCCTCGTTATCATCTCTGTGTCCTCATTATGGTATCATCCCATTCTTTTATGCTGTCACTATGCCTCACTCTGACCTCCTAATTCCCTATTGTGATATCAAATATCCCATTATGACATCACAATCCTCTTCTGTGCCACCAGGTTACCCCCACTAAGATCTCACTCTTCCCCCATTCTGACTTTATAAAGCCACATCATTAGCTCATAATTTCCATTTTGATCACATAATGTTTCATTATGGCCCCCTCACAGCCCATGTTTACCTTAATTATGATTAGAAGATCTTCTAAGGCACCCTACTACACTTCATACAGCTCCAGTCCCCGAAAAAAATATTGAATTCAGAGTTGTAAGTTCCATGTTTCAACTTGTATCTCCTTACATATTCCTGTGTGTTCACTTCAATGTAGCACTTCCTTTTATAGTCATTTAAAAACTCTTTTCTAGCCTCAAGATACTGGAAGAATTGTAATTTTCAAAATTTCTTTTAATACTAGGTTCACATACACAAAACTGGATGCCAGTTTGATTCTTCTTTTTCTTTTCTTTTCCTTTCCTTTCCTTTCCTTTCCTTCCTTTTCTTTTCCTTCCCTTCTCTTCTCTTCTCTTCTCTTCTCTTCTCTTCTCTTCTCTTCTCTTCCCTTTCCTTCCCTTCCCTTCCCTTCCCCTTCTTGTTTCATTTGCAGTGCTGGGGACTGAGCCCAAGTCTCCACCCTGCTAGGCAGGCCTCCATCACAGAACTGCACCCCAGTCCTCTTGCAAATTTATTGTTGTGGTACTTGGATTAACACGTGGTCTTGAACAAATGAAGCAAGGGCCCTTGTTATAAGCTCTATCCTGAACTCTAATGCTTGATATTAACAATAACAGTCCCAGAAAATGTGGAGGTGTTCTTTCAAGTTACAAGACTCATCCTGATTCTCATAACTTTTAGTAAAATTTTATTTACAGAAAATTTATGACATGTCACAGAAGTATAATCGATCTAGGAAGGGAGGAGTTGAGGACTACTCATTTCCATGCCGTCCTAGAGGAAGAAATCATTGCATTAGGAAAATAATTTTAAAACAATGTTTTGGCTTTTCCATGAAGTTTATTTATTGACTTACTGAAAACTGCAATGATTCACAAAACACATAATCTGTCTCTTTGGCATCAAAAACATAGGTCACTCATGAGATCATGATCCATAATTTAGGCTGCTCTGGGCTGATACATAAATGAATAATTACAAGCATAATCAACAGTATCCTAAGCTACAAATACATTGCACTTTCTCTACTGTACATTTGATGATATATGATTGTTCAGGGCATGTGATGTGGCAGGGCATAGAGGGGTCCCTAGCATTTCATCTGTCACTTTATAGATACCAGTGATTCCCAATGATGGAGCTTTACCTCCTTCTAGAGATGAGCATGTACTACCAATGATTATTTGTGGCAAATTTTTTGACACGAAAGATAAAACTGTAGGAAAATTACAATGAAAATAACATAATAGCTAAACATTACGTGGACCTTTAAAAATAATTCTAAATGGCACAAATAGTAGACTATTTAGTGCAGTGAGTTCAAAAATAGTTTCACACATGTATTGATGTGTAGAATTTGAGTTTCTAAATGAAGAGGGATGGCATTTCTGCAAATTTTATAACAGCAAAATAAGGAAAGTATGCTAAAGGGAAATAGAATGACATATCAATGCGCTGAATATCTCCTATGATTCAAGATGCTCTCTCTCCTAGAAACCTCATTGCAGAAATGGTTCCATAAAGATTTTTATCTCTCGGCATCTGGAAAATAAACCATTTCAGATTCTTTTAATCGATGTGAAAAATGCAGTGTCAAAAATGCACTTTCTAAGCTTTCTTCTCAATGATTAGGTCACAGATAGAAACACCTTGCAACTGAAAAGCCATGAAATGCCACTTAAGAGTTTCTCTTTAAGGAAAATAACCCAAAATAGAAAGGTCACTTCATGTTATCTCGTTTTCTGTGTCTACAGAGGTAAAATGAAGATTATTTAAAGTGTTCCTTTGATTTCTGGAGTTAAAGTTTGGACTGCCATTTGGGGAAGAATAGGTCAAGGGACTCATTACAACTGCTTCTGCCTGAAATGTGCAAGAGAAATGAGTTTGTCTGTTTGTATCAGCCAGCTTTCTACAGCCCTAAGGAATCCCCAAGGTGATCAACTTAGAAAAGGCTTATTTCAGCCCAGTTTCAAAGGTCATCTTCCTTGCTACACCAGCCCCTTTGCTTGGTGCAGGGAACACAAGGTTGGCAAAGCAAAACCTTTGAATTTGTGGACTCGATGCCAAAGAGAAAAAGAATGAGAGGCCAGGGTTCCATAGTTATCAATCCTAGGGGCTGGGGATTTAGCTCAGTGGCCTAAGCATCTGCCTGGCAAGTATGAGGTCGTGAGTTCGATCCCTGGTACCAAAACAAAAAAAAAACTACATAGTTATCAATCCTGAGCTCAGTGGAGATCACTGGTCAGACCAGATGCCGTCAGCACGGGCACCCTCCAAGGAGAGGCGACTCTTCCCTCTCAGGCCTACTTACCCCATCAGTGGTCTTTCTCCGCTTCATTTTTGTGGGGACAAGTGACTTGCTGCTGACCGGCCAGCTCCAGAACACTTTGTAGTGATGCACAGGAATGTCTGGCTCCTTGGGGAAATCCCAAACAATAGTCACCGTCACACTCCCATCATTGTTGATGGTGGAGTTTGCAAGCTGAAGATTGGCTGGGGCTGGTGGGGCAGACGGATCTGAAAGCCCAGGGCAAAAGAAACTTCTCAACCAGCCACCAATGAGGACAACAAAACAATATCACTGCCCATGCAATGACACTGTGGGCTATGCAGGAAGCATTGCTTTCTTGCTAGTCCCCGACAGATGAAAATAAATGGTAAAAAATTCCCTAGGCCAAGCCTACAAATAAAATACAATCACCAAAATGACAAGATGAATTTGCTTCATCCGAATTTCTTAATGTAGAAAAATCTGTGTCAGCATCCCCACATCACCCTAACCCAACCAAATTTTCATTGGATTGGAGTGGATACATTTCTCTAAGACACTAAAATCGTTAGCATTAAATAGAGTAAGTGAAGTAGGATCACCTTGGAGAACTGTATGGAAATAAAATAGAGGTACCACAAGTAATTCTTTTCTTCCTAGTGGTGATGTAGTTTTTGATGCTTGTATGAGCTAAAAGCAACAAATATAGATAAGGAAAAAAATCCAAAGAACAACTAAGTAAAAATGCTCAGCACTTTTATGCATGTTACAAATTGGGTGACTTATGACTAACATCTATTAGGGAGGATTTTTTTTTTCATTCCTGATTTGTCTCAGAAATCCAAATTTCTCAGCTGTTAAGAATCAGATTATGTGTTGGACATACCATCCTACAAATCTCCATGCACTTTTGGAGTGAATACAACATGAATCATGTTTAAAACTCTCTTGTTTTTCTCTGTGAAAGGTCATGTCTGGAGATTCAGTTATTTATTTCATTATTAAAAATAATGAAGTTTAGCCCATGAGGAAACTTAAACCTCTGTACAACACAATACTGCTAATCAAATGGTTCTTCAGCAATCCATATCAAGAACCTTCTAGGGGTGCCCATGATGTAGAATAAATTCTGCTGATTTCCTGTGAGTGGAGCCCAGGAATGTATAACTGGTAAGTCCTCTTGGATCACCAATATTGACACTTTCTTGTGTTTGAAAAATGTTCCCCATTTGGCCACATTTCAAATGCCTTCCACCTAGCTCCACTTGGAGGTTCTAGAAAATCAAAATGCCATAAGCAAAATCTTGACCCTGCCACTTCCCCTTACAAACACAACCCACTGTAAACAAACACCCTCCTCTCAGGAAATACAAATTATTCCTTTCAGTTGCTCCGACCCCCAGATTTAAAGTTATACAGTAACTTTCCTCTCACAGGTGTTGCCTTTCTCTACTTTCTGCTACTGCACCAAAATATCCAAGGCTGAGTGTTTTATAAAGAAAAAAGGCTTTTTTTCTCATGTTTCTGGAGGTCCAGGAGCATGGCTCTGTGCATTATCACAGGACAGTGAGGAAAATAAAGGAACATAGGTGAAAATAGAAAAGAATACAGGAGAGACAAGAATCAAGAGAAACACACTGTCACTATATAATTGTGAGAACTATGAGAGTCTTTTTGTGAGGCTGAATCTCTGTGATCCAACTATCACCCAAAGACTCCACTACCTCTCAACACCGGGAATCTGATTTCAGCAAGTTTTGAGGGGAATGTATCAGCTGCAAAGGATTCCATCCCACAAGCAGATACATCAGCACTGCTTACAACTCTCTGCAATTTAACTGCTACCTATCACTTGTACTGCTCTGACCAAAGCCACTAACATCTCTCCCTGGTTACTGTGAACACCAATCCTGCCTACTTAGTGTCGTGTATTCATTCATTCATTTTTTAATCAGACAAAAGTAGCTATAGTTTTTTTTAATATTTCAGCATAAATTAATAGAATAAAAAAATCAAGCCAGATTAAGAGGAACAATAAAATATTAGTTTTTACATGAATGTAAAGTTGGCCATCACGCTAGATATGCCAGGATAAAGTTGATGTCATACACTGAATTGTTATGGAAACAGGGAATCGTGGGTGTTCCAGAGTTTGTGTTTCTCCTCAGGTGAATTTTTTCTCTCATTTTTTTTCAGTTTTAAAAATAAATGTATTGGTGCACATTTGCAATACACAAAAATCACATTTATCCTAGGGAACTGGTGATATGAAGACACATCACAAGATGGTGATATGCCAGATATATATTGCCTTTTCATCACCTTCTTTTCCCCTTCTCTTTCCCTCTCCCTACATCTCTAGATTCTCTTTTGTTCTCTGCAATATCTACCTCTGTTTCCTACTGTGTCCCTTATTTTGCTTTATTTTTATTTTTATTTTTGGTACCAGGGATCAAACTCATGACCTTGTGCTTGCCAGGCAGGCACTTAAGCCACTGAGCTAAATCCCTGGCCCCCTTATTTTGCTTTTTAAATTACATATATTTTGAGTTTCTAAGATGAGAGAAACCATGTGACAGTGAAGATTAAGTGTGTGATTTAATTCACTTAGCATTGTGGTCTCTAGGGGCATCCATCTTCCTACAGCTGACCCAAATGTTCTTCTTCTCTATGGCTGAGTAGTCCTTCATTATAAATATATACCTCTTTTTCTTTATCCAGTCATCTGTTGATGGACATATAGCTGCTTCCAAAGTTTAGCTACTATGAGTCATGCTACTGTAAACAGGTGAATGCATATACCACTGCAATATAATGTCTTTAACTCCGTCTGGAGGATATCCTGAAGGGTATGCCTGAGCCCCATGCAATTTCTAACTAGTTTTTGGAGGACCCTCCAAGCTGCTTCCCACAGCAGTCACACTGATTCACATTCCCATGACAGGGTAGAAAACAGCAACACGTGGTCCTCTGGAGCTCTGAATGGCTTCTCATCTTCCTTAGAGCTAAAGCACTAGCAAACCCCTGAGCTCCCAGAATGTCTTCCTCATGTGAGGCCCCCAAGCTGTTTACGGTTCACATCCCTTTCCATGCTCTTTTTCAGGAGAGAAAATCCCTGTTGGTACAGAGGACTTTCCACTGCCTCTGCCTGAATGCTGTTGCATACATGTCTGCCCAATGGGTGCTTCCATCCCTGTCACGTCTACCAAAGGGCATTCTATTTAAAATAGCTACATGCTTTCTCCTTTCTACTAGACTTGAATCTGAAAGAGTCTCATAACGTGAGCACTTAATTCTCAAGCCTGCGCTACTAGGAAGCAGGGAGACTTTAAGAGGCAGGGCTTGGGAAGAGGAAGTGAGGTCATGGGGGCGTGGCAACAAAGAAGATACTAAAAAACCAGACTCTGCCTCCTTCCCATTCATTCCACAGGTCTGAGAGGAGTTACTTGGTCGCTTCTGCCGCATGCTACCACCATGACATGCTATCTCATAGGCCCACAGTATCATGGGCAGAAATCTCAACTATGATCCAAAATAAATCTTTTCTCTTCATAAGTTATTCCAGTTACCTGTTATAGTAAAGGGCAAGCTAACACAATTTTCCTGACTTCTTAAAAAAGATTCATAATAATTTTCTCCCTCAGTAAGTCCATCAGACTTCGTAAAACAATTTTAGGATATTTGTAAAATATATAATGAAATACTAAAATATTTGTAAAATAATATTTGCTTTACAAATTTTCAAATCTAAGGCATATTTAGCTACATATCTATAATGCCAAGGTGGTGTACTTCCATTGCAAGGGTATTTTCAATCTCTTCCTCCTTATTAAATTACAGTCAAAAGGTTGACCACAGATGAATACACAGTTGTGCCTCGATTTAGGAACTTAATTTGTTTCACAGTTTTGTAGGTAAATGTAGTCATGTTTGTCAGTAAATGTAGAATTTGTGAAGGGAAGCAAAATTTTACCAAACACATTTTCATTTGCGAATCAAACTGATTGCAAAGAGAAGCATTTGTGAACCAAGGTATTACTGTATTTGAAAAAGAGATTATATATATTGACCAAGTATAGGCATTTTCCCCATGTCATTATTTCCTGAGCAAGACAAGCTAGCAACCATTTACATATTTTTTCCATTGTTTTAGGCATCACAGGTGATTAAGGGATGACAGGAAATATAAATTGAAGGATTGTGAGTTACATGAACACAGAAAAGAAACTTGAGTATCCTTAGATTTTGGTATCTTGGGTGCTAAAAGTATTCTTGCAGGGAAACTGAGAAACAGCTATACTTTATTTTCTGTCTGCCTCCACTTATGAAAAATAGAAATTCTGTAAGGGGGATAATGTTTGTGCTTATTTCACTTATGTATCTTGAGATTCCAGAAAAGTACCTAGCACACAGTAAGTGCTCAGTAAATATAGGATGAATGGATGACAGGCTCCTTATAAATGTGACCCTCGACTTGTAAGATGATATTTAATTCTCAGGCTCAAACCCTGCCAGTCACAATGGCTAGGTCATAACAAGATCAGAAAATTGACCTGCAAAATTAAGGGGGTGCTGTTCCAAGTGTAAAAGAGAAGACTCAAAGCAATCCTTCCTGCTTTGCTGTATGACTCAATGACTAATGTACAAGAGGGAGCTACAGACCTTTGGGAGAGGGAAGCTAGTTCACAAGTGAATCATCAGTTCAAAACATAAGGAAAACTAAAATGTGTGACTATCAGTCATTCATGTTCCCAGGGGTGCACATGAATATCTTTCCTGAAAATTAGTAGTCACAGGGATTTTCCAGATATCCTACACCCAACTCCTGACAATCATCTCCTACCTGGGTGCACACCTGAAATTCTAGCACTCTGGAAAGTTGAGGCAAGAGGATCGCAGCTCAAGCCCAGGCAACTTAGCAGTGCCCTGGCTGCAAAAATAAAAGGGGCTACAGAGGTAGCCCCATGTGAGGACCTCACATTCAATCCTCAGTACCATGAAAAAATTATCTTCTATCCTAAAGAAATTCCAACATTTAAGAAACTTAAACAGCACTTAGTATTCCATTGTTTCCCTATTTCATTCAATTTTTCTTGTGTGTTGAATGTGATCATAATAATCCACAACAACATCAACCAGTTTATGAAATAGGATAGAACATGAAATAACATAATGCATGAAAACAAAATGTGAGGAAATAATGCTTGCATTAGTACTGCTTAATACTGTTTGCTTTACATTTTTTTAAAGGTAGGGCCCATTTTGAGTATTTACCATACCAAGATGGTGGATACCATTACCAAAATGACACATTCACCGTCTTTCACCATGAAAATAGTCTCTGTTAAAGTAGGAAAGAAAAAGAGATAGCTTGCATAAAGCACCAAGTATATGAATGGTTGCTACAACCCTTACATATTTTAACCTATGGCTCTATTCCAGTAAAACTTTATTTACAAAAATAGTCAGTAGGACAAATTTGAACTAAGGGTCATGTATTGCCAAGCCCTAACCAAAAGAATTTGAAATGCTGTGGTGGCATTAGCATTTTATAAGTTTACGTGAACTTGGTCTATTTCTAATTTTATTAATGGTTGTATGCGGGGTGAATAGATACAGTGAATCTTAAAATACAGTAAACTTGTAAATTGTGAATTGTAAATTACAGTAAAAGATACTACCGTTCATCCCTCTCAAAATACTGTCCCTTGCTTTGAGCCTAATTTTTCCATTGTTCCTGGCACTTTCTGAAGCAGTTCTACAAGGACTCTGTCATGAATGTCTTTAGTCACCCTGTGATGATGGCTGCCTCAGTGCCCTTGAATCAACTAGAAACATTAACCTTTCATGATCACTTTGATTTAGGAAGAGCCAAAACTCACGTGGTACTCGTTCCAGTAGATGAGGGCACCCTTGTGTCTTTACAAGCCTGCCTTTCTATGGAGGATAGTAGCAGTATGCATCATATTTTTGTCACTCAGGAAAGAGGACTTCTAGAACTGCTTTGGAGAGTGAGAAGAGCAATGGAAAAAGTGTGGCCAAAGTAGGAGGAAAGAGATTTTAAGGGGACTTGATGGCAATGTGTCTTTTACTGAAATAAGATGTCTTCACTTGTATTTAAAGATTCACCATGCATTTTGGTCACTCCAGGTACATAGTTAATTAAAGGCTGACCTGAGAGTTTCCATGTTAGAGATGAGAAAGTTGAGGAGCAGAAAGTTAAAGTCCCCAGCTCAGGAGCACAGAGCAGGAGGGTCGAATTCACACAGTGAGAGCAGCAGACCTTCCAGCTTCTCTTTCTTAAGTCCCGATGAGAGCCTTTCTCCCCCATCCCACTTTTTCCCACTGCCTACCTTTCTCTCCTTCACATCATCACATATCAGAGAGGAGAGAGCAAGCACAGGAAGAGGAAAGGCTGTTCTAGCTCCCACTCAGGTACAACTTGTGTGAATTCTGATGCAAAAATATGTTGACCCTTTAGTGGACATAACTAATTTCAGCCATGTAGAAAAATACTTGGATTTTTTTTACCTTTCCTCGGCAGTGCTTCTGGTAGAGGAAAAGGGACCTTTGGGTTTCCAGACAGGCTGCTTTATGTTGTATCACTGGATCTTTTAAAGCTAATATCACAAGTAACAAAATAACAGGCACAGAGACTTGCTACAATGGAAAGACTCCAGCCAGGCCCATGGTGGGCAAAGCGACAAATTAAGTCACTTACCACCTTTGGCAAATTGCACAGCCATTATGGCACTGACATGGTATCTCATGGGAAAGATCACACCTAGCTGTTCCAGGAGAAACCCCATCACTCTGTGGGAGGCAGGCTCCTCTAGGTTCTCAGAAAATACTGATTTTCATACAGAAATCATCCCCATGTTTTCAAAAGGACAACTACATGAAAGGAAGTAACCATCAGAAATAATCACAGACCAGGACACACACACACACACACACACACACACACACGAACAACAGTGTATTTCAGGAAAAGGAATATTGGTTTGGCTTCTTTTACTTCTGTCAGTAAAGTCTCTAAGCTAAACATCCCCCTGAAAAGCATGATGGGAGTATCTCCTTTCAAGGCATGTGACCATGATGATATGAGTATGTCACAAGTTCTTTTTTTCCTTTTTTGCATTTAATTTTAAGTGTATTTTCAGCGGTGTTTGTGGTCGATGAAAAAAATTCCCTCTTGTTTCGCTTCACTGAGCCTTAAGTGATCAAGACTGGCTCCCTACCTATCCCCCAAATTTATTAAATCATTGTTTATTCTTCACACAGTGTACTATAGTGAAAGGAAGAATTCTTGAAGTAATGTTAAACCATTAGAAGACAGAAACTGTAGTCTTGGAACACAACTAGGTTACACAGGTTTTTACTGAATGAAAATGCATCATGTGGAGGGATCCATTTCAGTCTCCATTACAGTGTTTTCTTCCTCCTGCTTTTATGAATATGCCAACTTCCACTTAGTCAATCACCACAGTAAGACCTTTCATGTCTTACTATGAACCATCTTGGAGTTCAATAGAAAAGGTGGATTCCATTTTTAAAGAATTTGTCTTTGGAAATGTCTTCCTGAGAATGTTCCTGTCCTTTAAAGGACAGATGCTGACATTTTTGGAGGCAGAAGAATACTAAAGTGAGACCAGAATTAGTAGGTCTGGTGGATCAGAAAGTGGGGTTCTACCACCTTACCACACAGTCTGAACTTCTCTGAAAATGAGCAAGGATGAGGGGCTCAAGCCCAGCATGGTCATGGTAGACGTGGTCAGAACTTGTCAGCACTGATTCTGAGATGAAGCTGGTGGAATCTGATGACAGGCTGGATTCGATGTGTGCAAGAGGGAGAAGAATGAAAGAGTTTTGAGCGGATGAGGGACTCAGTCTGACATTGGCTGTTGTGAGGAAATAATGCTTGAAATAAGCATTGCAATCCTGGCAATGTCTGCCTGGCTCATTGGGTTAAAATTCATTGGATGGCACACTGACAAATGGAGGAAAACTTTAGAGCAAGTAAGTTATATTTCATGAAGTCACCAGAGTATATTTCCAACTAAGGCTCTTTGTCTCATTTGATAAGATTAAGGTAGTAACATCTTGTTAGAGACAAAGCCTCATCTGGACAGATGCTGGAGGGAGTGTCTTCCACATCTGGCTAATCTGTGACACTTTCTCCTCTCTGGGAAGCATCTTTAATAAACACCTAACAGAATCTACTGCAAATGCCTGTGCTCACTTTTTCTGTTTGTAGGAGTGCAATAACTAAAGTCTGGAGGACTCCCCCCAGAGAGATGTTTGCAAACATGAATTGGGTGTATGCATAACAGTGGGACATGGAACATTTTGATGGTGACCACGACGTTTTTTAAAAAAATGGAAGCCAACTCAAATATAAGGGTTGTAGCTAGAATTCTGGGCTGCTAAGTCTCCTGACTGCAAGGGTTCATGGGAGCACAGTAACCTTTCACACCTCCAGGAGGTAGGGGGCACTCTCACTCTTGCAGATAATTCAGCATCTGTCCACAGAGGGCGGTTGCTGTTTGATGTCTGAGACAGCAGCGCTGTCCTAAGAGCAAAGCCCATCACTGAAAGCCACCGGGCAGATGTCAACCCACTTTCACCAGGATATGTCTGGATTGCATTTGAACCGTGAAGGCAAGGTGAAGAGTCCTTGAGCCTTTTATTGATTCCTGCCCCCTTATGTACCATTAATTATTCACTTCACCAGCTTCTCTCAAGGATCAGAGCAGCTGGAGACAGTCTTAAGATAAGGCTTGATGTGTTTATTTACAATTTCACTTCAAAGTGTGCTGAGCTGTTGTACTTGTTTTCTTGAGAGGGAAAACACAAATATGCATGCACGCACACCCACACACACACACACACACAACTTTTTCTTCCTTTAAAAAATGACTTGCTTCAAAGACAGTAGACTAACTATAATGTGCACTGTAATGGAATCCAAATATTAAATTATCTTGATTACAAGTTTCATCCCCCTTGAGGTGTGATTACACAGAGATTATTAAATAGCAGTATTATACATTTACCAACATAATATAGCAGTGATATTACAGAGGGAGAAAAGGGTGGCCTGAGATGTACCTATTTCTAGTCAGGGAATGGAAATCACCATCTAGAGCAGCTATACCATTGAGGTCGTAAGTCTTACATTATTCCTTACTACCATAATGCATTCAGTTTGATAGAAATAAGAACTTAACTTCCACATAAGAAGATAAGATGCAGTTAGTAAATGAACATGGGTAATCTGTGTCTGTGAAACCAAATCAAGCAGGTGTTAAATTGACACCAAAGTGTGCAATCACTTTCCCATGCACAACTAGACAGACAAACCTGGAGAGAGCATTATTACCTGGTCATATTCTGCCCTGCAACTCTGACAAGAGTAAATGAGCCCCAGCATCACTGAGTGAACAAACTCATCCAATTCCACGGAGGTTTTAAAATGGCAAATGCATAGGAACACAACAAACACATATCCATGATCAAATGACTCAGGGCAGGTTAAGTAATCTGGATGCTATAGAATGAAACTAAGAGATTATTTCAGTTTAATTATCATTTCAGGAAAGGGTATGCTTTCTAAAGTAGCCAAAACTTGGTGTTTTTCCCCTAAAACTAAATGAACATTGCTTGGTACGGAATATCGTAAAGAAACCCAATAGAAGTGGACCATGGAAAATCCTCCTTTCAATGTTTCTGCACCCTAGTATACTATTTCCTGTGACATCTGGAAGGTGAGGTCTCCCTGATGTCCTTCATCATGAATTTCTGTGACACTTCCAGACACATCTGGTCCCACTTGGCATCTAAGAAAACCAAAGCCACCCATCGACCAGCCACCCATAAGACAGGAAGTCACCCATGAGACATAAGGAATATGCATCCCACATGTGCCCAGGAGCAAGACATGGGTCCACTGTCATAGCAGGAAAGGAACACTGACCTTTGGAAGAACGGAAGTGTTTGCTGGGTGCTGTGAAGCCTCGGGTGATGTGGACGTTGATGGCAGCCACCCGGAACTGGTACCATCTGCTGGGTCTTATGTCAGTCAGCTGCACCTGCTCATCTGTGGTCTGAGGGGAAATGTCACAGAGACCAGGGAACATGTCACCATTTAGACTAGTCAGTTGGGTCTGTTTCTAAAAACTCACAAACACATGGTCCAGTGCAACTTAGCCTTGATTTCCATATAGGTTAACCAAGATCCTCAGGGCCTGATTGAAAAGTGTTGGTGCAGGTGAAGACAGTTTTCAGGTTTCACCCCAACAAGGGCAGCATCTCTGGAAGAATAAGTCTACAACAAATGCTTGGGCTATTCGCAGCTCTGGAGACTGGACTGAACACCTCAGGGTTTGACCGGTAAAGGATGTACACAAAATCATTACCTTATAGGCAAGAAAACAAATAATTTTTAGATTATACAAAGTAAAAATGACTTTTCAACTTATATGCCAAAATATAACTCTGGAAATAATGCTGGTGGTGTGCAAAATAAAAACGCCATAGATTTACAAGTATGCTAACAATTTCTGGATGTAAATTGTAGCTCAAGAGATAGATAGATAATCGATAGATATAGATGCATGACAGAAAGGAAGAGAGAGAAAGAGAGAGAGAGAGAGAGAGAGAGAAAGAAAGAAAGAAAGAAAGAAAGAAAGAAAGAAAGAAAGAAAGAAAGAAAGAAATTTGCATAGATCACATACATCTGTGAAAGTTGATCCTAGATATTTTTTGGTACTAAGGATCAAAGCCACCCCCTCACACTTGCCAGGCAGGTGTGTACTGCTGAGCTAAATCCCCAGCCTTTTAATCCTGGCCTTAAAAGTTGGTATGAGGTCTAGACCCAAAGGAAGAGCCAGAAGTCACACAGTACCAGATTTGGTGAATGAGGCAGATGAGGATACAGCGCCATACTTTTATGTCATGTTTTAGATTGCATGGCCCTCAATGTGACTATTCATCATATTTTTTATCATATTTTCTAAAGAATTGCTTCAGAATGTGGCATAAACAGCGAGAAAACTGTGTGTGAGGTAAGGTGGGAGGGTATTTTGAGTTGAATTAAAACCAAAGTGTCTTTTAGTGTAATTGTTTTCATGTAGACATTCGTTGTGCTATTTTTTGATTATATCTCCTATCCACCCTCTGTATCCATCCATGTCACATCCATGGATTCAACCAGCCTCAGAGGGAAAACACTTGGATAAGAATTGCATATGTACTGAGCATGTATGGACTTTTTTTCTTGTCATTAAGCCTTAGAAGATTCAGTGCAACAAGTCTTTATAAAGCATTCATGTAGTGGTAGGTACCAGAAGTCATTGAGAAAAGCTTTTAAAAGCTTAAATTTAGAATAATATTCACCACAGCATTTCATAAAGAACGAGAATTACATTAGCATTAACTGGCCAGATAAGTATAACAACTACAATGATAACTCAAGAACTTTCTTCTTCCCAAAAAAGGGGATTAAAAGGGATGATCAGATGGTCAGTTTGCAGGTCTTTGCATAATTTAAAAAATTTACCCATGAATCTATACTATTATTTATGGGTACAGGGTATATAAATCAAGTGGAACTTTAGTCAGTATTCTGAATAATTTTGAATTTTATTACAGCAAATTCTCTTTCAGGAAAAAGATATAAATTGGAATTTCTACATGTATTTGACTAGGTCTCAGATTTTTTTCTAACATTAGGTGTTTCTTTTACATCAAATTTTGAACCTACTTATTTTATAGTCTTATTTTAGTTAAATACTAAACCTTTTAAGATTTTGCTGTTGAGTGAAAAAGTTTGTTCCAAACACCCATATACTCTTCATTAATTTTATACTTACCAAGAAAGATGAGGAATCCTGTCCTTGGTGAAAACTGATCATTTAAGGCAAAATATTTTTGCTATCATCACAAATGTTTTCTTTTTCTATTTTAAAGAGAAAAAAATCCAGAAAAATCAAGAAGCAATCAAAAAAACAGTAACAACAAAAGCAAAATGACAACAAGGACAAAACAATAGCAATAAAGGATTTCAAAACAAGATGAGAGGAATTTAACAGTGGTTGTTATTTTGCATATTACCTTCAAAATAGTTGCTCAGGTTACCAGATACAGGCATGCGAGATTGAACAAACAATTTTGAGCAGTTTCTTTCCCTCTTACTGTATCTATTGTAACTTTTGGATCTTATTTACTCTTTCAGTGTCTTACACTAATGAGACAACATGGTGTTTGCAATGCAAGTCTAATTTATTTCGCTGATGAGTATGGTTCCTAGTCGCACCCAGTTACCTATAAAAGGTCCACATTTAGAGTTTATCATCACAATTTTGCAGGACATTTAGTTCTTTCAAAGCACGAGGTGATTTCACATTGAGACTTTATTCTTTGTTTTTATACCCACTCTTCTTTTGTTTTTGCTTTTGTTTTTGTATTTTTTTTGCAGCTGGACATCCACTTAGCAGCTCTTAAAAAGAAAGCAAATATTTTGCTTTTCTCCTCAAGATAGAGGAGAAAGCAATGGCTGTAGGATAAACCCTAGCAGTGTTTCCTCTGTGCTGGGCTGACCTATTCATTGATAAGTGGACTAAGACAAAGAGGAAAGCACTTAGCACAGATTTAAGAACTGTGGGCTGATGCTCACTAAAGAGCTTTGTGATTTGCATCTTGCACCAGGCTACCAAGGAAAGGCTGGCATGCAGGACAAATAGAAAAGAAATCCCAAAAAGGATTCAATAACAGATCAACTAGTGTAACAGGCTGGGTTTGAGTTTAGCAGGGAAACACAGCTCTTGGAAAGAAAGAAACATGAGCAATCTGATTATAGCACTTTCTCTCTTCTCCATGTCTCTTGAGCTGATGAAGCAAAAGCTTGCTTCCTGGGTATATCACATCCCTCTACATGGCTCATCGTCTCTGCACCCTGCATGCACGAGGATGATGGCACACCCCATTTATTTCCTGATTTCATAGCTGGCTCGCATGCCAGAGGCATTGTGAGTTGGCTGTGGGCGTCTTGAGCCTGTGCTGGATATTTTTTCAAGGGGCCCTGAAGAACTTACCTGGGCCACCGTCTGCCAGTGTGTGGCGTCATCTTTGCTGGGATGGATCCCGAAGTTCCACTTTCTCTGTACCATGTAGATCACAGGCTCAATGGCAATGTTGAACTTCAAGGACCATTTAATCTCCAGATGCCCAGATTTGTGCTCAGTGAACCGTAGCCCTTTTCTGGGCTTCAAGGGGACCCCTGAAACAGGACCGGGTTACGTTGGTTAAAATAACCCGCATGAGATTGCAGTGGAAGGAAGAGGGGAAAGAGAAAATCCACGGAGGAGGAGAGCAGTCCCACCTGCTGACAGTAGATGTTCTGTTTGCTTCTGCAAGAGTGGCCCATCTGTACCAGATTTCATGGTGGAAGTTTCTAGAACCCAGTTCTGTCTATCCCATATTGAGACAACTGGACCTGTCTCTTGTGCATTTTCCTTACCCCTCATAGCTGGTCAGCATCACCCGCTGTATCTGACACAGTTTTTTCTTCCTATGACTCTCCAGGGACACCCTTTCATGTGCAAGGTAGTGAGTTAGTAG
>PVJX010028266.1:0-24031 GCA_004027295.1 Dolichotis patagonum | reverse complement strand
TAAAGCTGCTTCTCCGTGACCTTCAGGCTGGGTGTGACAGGAAGTCCAAGGTCATCCGCATGCTTATTCTGCTGTGTGGAGCACGGTTTTTCTGCTTGCTTTTAGTTTATTTTTTTATTAGCACATGGCTGTAGTCCATAACACTTGCCTTCCCTGTGGGGTTGGTGCCTGTGGACGCACATGTTAATTCTTCTTTCACCCCTTCCTCTCCCCTCTTCTCCCTCCCTGCGGTCTCTTCACCTCTTCCGATTAGAGCAATCTCCCTACCTCTGATTACCAAGATAAAATACTTAGTTTGCTCTTTATTTATACTTTGGATTTCTCATAGAAGAGAAACCGTGTGATAAACAGTGCATCTGGTTTATTCCACTTAGCATTACGGTCTCCAGGCACATTCTCCTGCAGTGTCTCAAGTTCATCCTTCTTTATGGCAGAGCAGTGCTCCACTGCATGTGTACACGGCATGTTCTCTGCCCACTCATCTGCTGATGGACATACAGGCACTTCCAAGGTCTGGCTGTTAGGAGTGGTGCTGCTATACACACGGTGTGCACGTATTGCTGTAATGTGAGGTCGTGAACTCTTTCAGGAAGACACCCAGAAGGGGAAGAGCTGGGTCAAATGAAATTCTGGTTTCAGGTTTTTGAGGAATCTCCACACTGATCTCCACAGTAGTTAGTCTATACCCCTACCAAAAATATAGAAGAGGCTCCCCTCAGCCTCACCAGCGTTTGTTATCATCTGATTTCTTGATAATAGCCGTTCCTTCTGGGATACGATGGAATCTCAGCGTTGTTTTAATTTGCATTTCTCTGATGGCCAGCAAGGCTGAACATTTGTTTCATATACTTACTGGCCATTTGTACCTCCTCTGAGAAGTGTCTATTTTTTTTCAGTTGCCCATCTTTTGACTGGGTCTTTTATTTCAAAGAGTGTCTAATTTCTTTGAGTTCTTTAGATTTTCTATATATGAGTCCTTTGAGGAACAGCTGGCAAAATTTTTTCCCATTCTATATGTTGTCTTTTTTTTTTCTTTTTTTTTTTGGAACCTGAATTGAACTCAGAACCTTGTGCTTGCCAGACAGGCACTTGTGCCCCTGAGCGACATCCCTTGCCCTGTAGGTTTTATCTCTACTCTCTTGGTTTTTCCCTTGCTGTGCAGAAGCTTTTTAATCTGCTGTGATCCAATGTGTTGATTCTCGTATTGTTTCTTGTGCCACGAGAGTTCTGTTCAGAAAATCCTTGCCTATCACTTTAAGAGTTTTAACTATTTTGTCTTCCAGTAGACTGTGTTCCTGTCTTAACATTTAGATCCTTGATCCATTTTGGTTTTAGTTTGGTACATGGTGAGGTATATGGGTCTAGACTCAGTCTTCTGCATGTAAGTATCCAGTTTTCCCAGCGCCCTTTATTGAAGAGTCTGTCTTTCTTCCAATGCATGTTTTTGATCCGTTTGTCAAAAACAAAGATCAAACAGTTGAGTGTGCCTGAGTTGTTTCTGCTTCTTTATTCTGTTCCACAGGGTCACATGTCTGTTTTTAAGTTATAAAACCATGCTGTTTTTATCACTGTAGCTTTGTAATATAGCCGTAGATCTGGGCTTCGGATGCCTCCTGCTTTGCTCTTGTAACCCCATGTGACTTTAACACTGTTTTCTCTAGTTCTGTGAGGAGTGTCCTGGTACTTTAACTGGGGCTGTGTTAAACGGGTGTGTCGGCTTTGGAAGTGAGACCGTTTGACTGCATGGTCCCACCGTTCAGGACCAGAGGACATCTTCCCACTTTCCAGTGTCCTCTTCAGTCCCCTTCTGAGTACTGTAGTTTTCACTGCAGAGATCTTTTACTTTCTTAGTTAGTTTATTCCTTAAATATTTAATTTTCCTTGATGCTGTTGTGAAGGGTGTTGTTTTCCTAATGTCTTTCCTGTAAGTCCATTATTGGTGCACAGGAGCACTGTTGATTTTGTGTGCTGATTTCATATCCTGCTACATTGCTCAATTTGGTTATTTATCCTAGAAGTCTTTTGGTGAGGTTTCTTGGGTCTTGCAATTGTAGGATCGTGTCATCTGTAAATAATGGTAACTTGTCTTCTTCCTTTCCTGTATGTATCCCTGATTTCTTTCTGCTGCCTGATTGTTCTGGCTGAGGTTCGAGCTCTGTGTGGAACGGGAGTAGCGGCAGTGGACACCTTGTCCTGTGTGGTCTCTCGGCTGCCTCCTCCTTCTGCGTTTCTGCTCAGCATTGTTCTCCTCTGCTTTCCTGGACACAGAGACTCTGTTCCCATGAGCTGTTTAATATCTTGCCTGCTGTTCCCATCCTGAGCTGTTTTGCCCTCTGATTTTTCTTCTCATTTTGAGTTTTATTTTCCTGCTTCTTTGCATAGCTGGTGATTTGGGAATTATGGTACTGACTGCAGTTATTTTTGTACCCTTTTTAATATTTTCGGAGCTTGTCATGGGGCATGGTTATTTTTGGTCTCTTAACTGCTTACTATTTTTGAGGCTTTAAGGCTTAGACTAGAGCTTTGCTAGCTGGGTCCAGAGCAGCCTTTTGATCGGAGTTAATGCTCTACTCTGCACAGCGCCCTCCCAGTGCCTCAGCTGAGTTCTGTGCTGTCGGGCTTTGCTGTCTGGTGGTGGGAACGTGAGCTACCCCGTCCTGCAGCCCTGCACCCCCTCCTGGCAGGCAGAGCCCTGGCCTGTGGGTGCACTGGGGGACACTGCCGAGGGTCAGAGCCCCCACACAGCTCCTCCTCTGAGCACTGCGTGCATACCCCTCCCTGTATTCTAAACGCTGAGAATCTGAAGACACCGTGCTGTCTCTGCTCTTTCTGGCTGGGACCCCCCCCCCACATCGCCTGCCAGCCCCAGGTATGAAGTCAGGGTTTCTGTGCTCTCCCTGGTGTCCAGCAGTTTCCCGGGGTTTCCCGGAGTGAGGAGGCCAGTCTCCTCCCGCCAGGTGTAACATTGATGAGGGGCTGGAGGTCTGTTTATTGGCTTTCAATTTTAAAAATCAACAAGGAGACAAAGCACAGGGACTTTGTTCTATGACAAAACAGCTCAACGCCCCGAGCCATGTTCCTGGGACCTGGACGTTGCCGGCAACCTCAGCTGAGCAGCAGTCAGGATGCCAGGATGCCAGGTGAGGAGCGAGCAGGGCAGAAGCATGTTTCGGTCTAGAATTGACAAAGCAGGAAATAGAAACTCGGGTTGCTTGTTTAGAGTTTTGGGATAACGAAAATGAAAAACGGATCAGCAAAGTGGAGCTGCTACAGTTTGGGGCCCCTGGGGCCAGCACCCGCCACGGTGCCTGGTGCCTGGGAATTGAGGCAGACAGCAGATGGGCAGAAGGAGGCGACCCAGCCAGCAGAGGCAGCGACCTCTGTCACCCACCGGCTCCAGAGCCTGCCCAGGGCTGCTCCAAACTTCCCAGTGTCCCCTGCTTGGTCACTGGCACACTGACAGCTGACAACTGTCACTCACTCACCTTTACCTGCAGGGCCCCATGCTGAAGCCTGAGAGGAAAGGGCAGCCCTGCGTCCCAGCGTGGGGGACCAGAGGCTGTGGCGTCTGAGTCACCACGGTTCGTGGGAAGAAGCGTCCACGCAGGAGGCGTGGTGGCCCCACACGTAGGCGTGGCAGGGCCTGCATCTTGGTCACTGCTCAAGGGCCTTGCAGGCTTTGGCCCAGGAGGGTGACAGGGACGTGGTTTCCCTGAACAGCTGTGCTGTGTGCACACGTATGTGTCTCCTGTACCACACGTGTGTGTGTGCCTATGCATGTGAGATGCACGTGTGCACTCTGCATTCTCCTGGTCTCTGCCTCCCAGCCGTGCCCTGGGAGCACCTCTTTCGGGCACCGGATCTGGAGGGGTGTGGGGGGACAGGGAGAGGGAAGGGAGGGCACCTGGCCCGAGCTCACAGACCAGGATGGCAGAGAACATGACACACAGGCAGCACCTGCACACCGTCTGTCCACCCGTCCCTCCCACGGGAGTCGCAGGGGTGAGAGCACAGCACAGTTCTGAGCCCGTCTCCCACGGCCATGCCCGTGTTCCCAGGGGCCCCTCTGTCCCTGTGCTCTGTATGTGCGGAATAAACCTGGGCACTCAGAGGCGACACCAGCCACTTCCTGCCTCGACGTGGGAGAAGGAAACACAGCCAGAGGGAACGCAGAGCCAGCCGAGCCCATGCTCTGCCGCCCTCCAGAGTGTGGTGGACAGGGCAGGGAGGGAGGACACTGACAGGGCAGGTGCTGCCCACTTTCCAGGCCTGGGGTTGGGGGGTGAGGAGGCCCCCATCTCTGCAGCAGCTCTGGGAGCTGCCTGCACTGAGGCCTCCTTCAGGGAGGAGGGAGCTGAGGCCCCGGCAGTGGCCAGAGAGGACCCGGCCCTCGTGCACCCATGACACTCAGGGCCTGGGCCAGGCTTGGGCAGAGCAGGAGCATGGCCTGGGCAGGTGGAACCACAGGGCTACCAGCTGGACTAGAACCCCAGGGCCATGTCAGGTTCCAGAGGGAAACTGAGGTCCTGCAGGGCCAGTTGATGGCTCTGCCATTCCTTTGCCCTCATGCAGCCTTTCTCCCCCACCCCACCCCAAGTTTCTCTCATCCACACGCCCCTGCACGCCCCTATCCTGGTCTCTCCTGCCCACCTGTCCTCCACGTACCATGAGGAAAGACACAACTTCCTGACCTCCTCCTGCCTTGCACCACGTCAGCTGCACTTCCTGCTTGCCTGGTCTGCAGGGAGGACTCAACGTCCTGCCCAGCTGGTGAGGTCTGCTCAGAGCCCAGGGCGCTGGAGCGAGTCCGAGGGCCCCTGGTGCCAGTGTGGAGAGCAAGGTGGGTTACATTACAGGGAAGACACCAGGCCAGGAGGAGCACACCTGGATCCTGATAATTGGGAGGCTGAGGCAGGAAGACCACAAGTCTAACCTGGGCAACTTAGTGAAACTCTGTCTCAAAATTTTAAGAACCATGGAGTAGAGGAGGCTGGGGCTGTAGCTCAGTGCAAACCCCTGAGTTTGGTCCTCAGAGCCATGGAGGGGGCACTGGTGAACCTCTCGCCATCCTCAGAGCCTCCCGTCCAGATGGGTCAGAGCCAAGGTTAGCAGGGACCACAGGTAGGGACGCTGGCATCCAGGGTTTTGTGGGTCAGCAGAGGGGTGACCAGACAGTGTTTGGTGTGGAAAGAGGCCCATGGCCCTGACCCATTAGGGAGCTGTACCTGGGCCCTGGCCTGCCAGAGTCCACAGTGTACCCTGTCCTGTGTGGGGGTCCCAGCCGCACCCCGCTGCCTGGGCAGGAGAGGGTTAAGGAAGCAAGGAGCAAATCTAATTTACATGCAAAAGCTTCTCCATCCCTTTGTCCTGACACCCCAAGGCTTGTGCAAGCCAATCAATATTTTATGAAGACAACATTTCCTGCCAGCCTGGGGGAGCACACACTCCCTCTGCAGGGGGAGGAGCGGGAACTCTGCAGCCCTGATGTCTTCGCAGCTGAGTCCTCCTGAGCTGACCCGTCTGCTCTGACAGAGACCCAGGCCCCACTGATGCAGGACCAGAGTGAAGCAGGACAGAGAGGCTCCTCAGCCAGCAAGGCCAGCACACACATGCGGGGCACTTGTGCCTGGATGGGTGGATGTGCGTGGCTGGATGGGTGGATGGACAGACTGGATGGATGGATGGATGGATGGGCAAATGTATGGGTGGGTGGCCAGGTGGCCAGGTGGATGGATGGATGGGTGAATGGGTGGATGCACAGGTAAATGGACAGATGGATGGAGGGATGTATGTATGTATGTATGTATAGATGGATGGATGGACAAATAGATGGAAAGTTGGATGGATGGACAGATGGGAGAATGAATGGGTAGATGGATGGATGGATGAGTGAACAGGTGGATGAGTGGATGGACAGACAGAAGGATGGACAGATGGACAGATGTATACTTGCTCTGTTCCAACAGCTGCCCTGAGAACTGTATCTGTGCAGACTCACCCTAGGAAGGAACACAGCACTGGTGTCCCATGGGCCACCAGAGGCCCAGACCTTGGAGTGGGAGCCAGGCCGTGGTGTGTGATTGCCTGAGGGCTGCCTGTCCCCTTGGGGAAGGCGTGGCACCTCCCCCTTCCCTGGCTCTTCTCCAGGACCTTAGTGAAGGGTGGCCCTTGTCCCTGCCACCACTGTCACCTTGACCCCTTTTGGAGCCTCTTTGCTTCATGGAAGCTCTGGGATCTGCCCTAAGCCCCCAAAGCAAATGACCTTCACCCCAGGACCATGCAGGCCCCATGCAGGGCACGCCAGCTCCATGGAGGAGGAGACAGGGGCTGCAAGAAGTGCTGGCCTCAAGTTCATCCCCACCCAGGACACAGGGACTCCAGACACCCGAACCCTGATCTGTCCTTCTCTCTGAGGTAGTCCCACTGGAGCAGGGATCCCCAGAGGTGCTTCTGGGGTACAGAGGAGGGTGATGGACAGAGATTCTGCCTTCCCAGGGAGGGTTCTGTCCTACTTAGCCTACTCAGTGGCTTCCAGCGTCACCAAGGCCTCGGAGTAGTCTGCTCCCCTTTCCTGTCCCAGGTACCCTCAGACCCAGCATCTGACAAAGGAAGGAGGTGTCTGGTTCACAGTTCTGTGGCTGCAAGGGTGCAGGCTCAGGCCTGGCGAGGTCCCCAGGTGGCTGGCATCACATGGCAGTGGATGAGGCCACAAGTCCCATGGTGTGGCAGGAAACCTGAGTGGGTGGGCAGGACAGGCTGCACGTTAATCACAGCCCTCCCTGCAGAGATGGCCAGGGCCCCTGGGGCTCTTCCAAGGTGGCCCCCATGGCTGACCCCTGCTGGGACCCCACTCTCAGAGGCTACATGGCCTGCCGCTCCCCACCCTGGAGGTCAGAGGTCCAGCCAAGTGCCTGGCGATGACAAACCCTCCCAGGCGAGCTCCACCTCCAGCTAGCAGCCTCACCCAGTCTGGGAGGGAGCTTCACGCTGAGGGACAGTGGGGCTCCCCCAAGGTGGCCCTGCTCCTGGTTGGGTGTAGAGGAGCAAGGGGAGGTACGCAGGGCAGGACGCACAGCAGTCACGGCTGGAGGTTGCAGAAGAGCTCGGGGAGTCTGTCTGGTGGCTGGGCCCAAGGGTTGGGCAGGAGGTAGTGGCTGGGGCACAGGCACAGCACAGGTGCCCCCAGGGCTCGGGAGAGGATGCCGACCCCGAAGCACCAAGTTCTGCCGATACCCGGACGCTGCAGGTAGAGCCCAGCTGGCCATGCAGAGCAGGGGGTGGGGGTCAGGGTGCTGTTCCGGCCAGTGCCCACGGCAGCCTATTACACGGCCGTGGGAAAGGAGTCATTCACGCTGCCCCTCTGCACTCACAAGCACACACCCACACACGCACACATACACAACACGCATGCCTGTACGCGTGCAGACAGATGCCTGAGGCATGGGCACACACGCCTCACACACATGCTAACAGGCACACTGGAAACTTGTGCCTGAACATACCCCCCACACACACACGGACCTGCCCAACTTGGGCATGTGCTTGTGAAAACACACAGACCCACAGGGACAGAGCCCCGGAGAAGCAGCCACAAGCAGGCCAGCCAGAGATAAGGGGTTGGCACTGTGGCTTCCTGCACGGCAGAGGCCCTTCACCCATCCTGCAGGCCAGGATGTGGGAGCCCAGGGCTGGGCACCACAGGTCCAGTGCGTCCAGGGCAGGGTCAGGAGGCTGCCTGGACACTGGCAGCTGCAGACAGATGCTGGAGCAGGCGGCCAGGCAGGTCCACAGCCAGCCCAGAGGCAGGCCTGCGGGCCAAGGCATGGCGGGAGCTCACAGCCCCCAGGCTCCCAGGATCCCCGGGGAGCCTGCGCCTTGCTCCAGTGAAGAGGAAAATGAGAACAGAGCCTCCCTCCACGGCCCGACAGGACTCAGGCTGCTGTTGGGGGGCGACTGTGAGCGTCCCGGCCCGCCCTGGCTCCCCAGCAGGCGAGAGGGCTAAGCCTGCGCAGGCCACAGCCTTTCTTCTCTGGCCGCCACTCTCTTAAATCTTTAAACAGCACTTTCTGCTGGGCAAATGCTCCGCACAGCTGTGACAGACGGAGAGGGTGGGGCCCTGCTGTGGGCAGCATGGCCCCCATCTGGCCAGTTGCCCACTGTGACTGCACCCGGCCTTGTCCCAAGGCGGTGGCCCTGGGAGCTTTCTGGACACACCAGCTGCTCTCATGGCTGCCCTGCCAAGAGCTCAGGGGCTGGCAGGCTGCTGCCGGGGGCACCGCTGCCCCCTCATGCCTCTGTACCCTCAGATGCCCTGGGCCGGGGAGATAAGCCTGGGCACTGCACACCCAGTGCCTTCCTAGGCCCTGGGGCCTCTCCAGGTGCCCCTCCCTCCTCCGTACTCAGTTGTCGGCGCTTCCTGGGCTGGACATGGGGCTGGCCTCCGCTCAGCTGGGGCACGACCTGCCGTGTCCACCCCTGAACTTGGACCACCTTGCCTTCTGGGTCTGAGGACATCGTGCCAGAACCGGGAAGGACCTGAACAGCTAGGATGGGTTGGAGATGTGCCCCAACCTCCACCGTGAGCCCAAGCTGGCCTGTCAGTATATGCGGTGTCCGTGGTAGTGCCAGGCTGTACCTAGGCAGCAGGACATGGCCGGGCCCAGCTAGAGAGGAGCCTTAGTCCCCAGGTCCCAGGGTGATGGCTGGGGACCCAGCCCACGAGGAGTAGCCTGGGGCAGCTAGATAGAAGCAGGAGGTGTGGGGAGGGTCTCTTTTCTACTCTCTTGTGGACAGAGCCCCACTGTGTGTGACCGAGAAGGAGAGAAAGCAGGGAGAGCCGCTGTCCCCGTACCACATGGGGGCTGAGCATCCGGGTACCCGCCCAGCCTCTCTGGGTGTGGGGACGCTGGTCAAATATCCAACCCCACAGGGAGCCCGGACCCCCAGGACCTGCCACAGGTGGTCCACAGGTCACTCGGCTGGGGGGACAAGGGAGGGCCCCAGCGTTGCTGTGTGTGGGGAGCCCTTTGGGGAGAGCAGGATGGCAGGGGTCAGGGACAGGGCCTCGGAGTGCAAGGCAGAGCCCGCTGCCCCAGACGCCCTGAACTCCGAATGGTAAGAGGTGAGATGCACCCGCCCTGGGCCACATGACAGCCAGGTGCCCGGCCAGGACGGCTCACCCTCCCCCAAACCTGTGCCTGGTCCACGCTGCTCCTTGAGTGGCGCAGCCCACGTTTGTCCTGGAGCAGAGAACAGAGGCCGCTGCGCGTCTGCCTTTCACGGACCTGGGAGCCAGGGCGGCCGCCTCCTCCGCAGCCTGCTGGCTCAGAACTGGCTCCTCCTCCGCTCTCCCAATAACATTTTATGGAGTCGTGGCCCGGTCCTGGGTGACCCGCGGACGTGGTTCCTCCCCTCCCATCGAGGCCAGCATTGATCTGTCCTCAGTGTGCAGTGTCCCCAGCAGGCTCCCAGAGCCCAGGACCACACCGGGGTACGGTGGCCACAAAGAGCAGGCGTGTTTCCAGGAGTGTTCTCAGGAGGTGACCTCCTGACAAAAGGGCCCCACCAAATGACCACAGCGCCCTCACAGCCACGCCCAGGTGCTCTGAGCCAGTTGGGCATGGGATCATAGGATCAGGGAATGCAGAGCCCAGGCAGGAAGGCCGCAGGCCCGGGGCCGCTGTGAACAGCTCAGAGGAGGGGAGTGGCAGGACTGGCCCGCCTGGGCTTCAGGGTGTGCTGGGGCTGCCACAGAGGGCTGGGGATGGCTCCAAGCGGTGGCCTGGCTGACCGTGAGGGCCGTCATCTGTGTATGGTGGCCATGCCCCGCCTCTCTGTCCCACTGCGTGGCCCTGGCAGAGGAGGCGCCTGTGTCCCACCTCACGGATGAGGAAGAGTCATTGAGGGCTGGACAGGCCTGGGCTCCCTGCCCCTGGGCACAGCTGCCCCTGCTCCTTTCCAGCCTGGGCCCGGGTGTCTCTCTGAGCCGCCTGCCCTGGGGATTGGGTACAGCTTGCAGTGCTGAGGCCTTACTGCTGCCCCATCTCCTCCCAGGTTCTGTCCAGGGCAAGCAGCAGCTGCCACCAGGCAATGGTGGGTACAGCACCTCCATCCTTAGTGCACGCTCTCCATTCACCTCACAAAGGACACTGTGACAGTCGTCATCTTGCACAGGTCATCAGGTCCCCCCAAAGCACAGTCTCTGTGGGGCCTGTGAGGGACCCCAGCCCAGGCCTCCCGTACCTGCTGCAGCCGCTCCTACCAGACAGGCACCCGAGGCCCTGCCCCAGGCTCAGACCTATCCTAAACTGCTGTGGAAGGAGCCGCACTGGCCTGTGTCCCTCCTCCTGCCTGCTGCCCCCAGAGCATGGCTCAGGGCAGTGTCACACTGCAGACAGTGAGCTCTGCCAAGCACTGTCCCCTGCCACAGCGGGGACCAGGCTGCTGGGGTGAAGAGTTCGGCTCACACCATCTGCAGCAGGCGGGCTCGTCTTTACCCTACGCCCCCTGCCCCGGCCATGCCAGTGGGCGGGACCACCATGCCCGCTCCGAGGAAAGACCTGGAGCCTGGATTCAGTATGTGTCTTCAGCGTGTGTGTGAAGGGGGCGGAGAGGAGGAAGAGAAGGCCTCACAGTGCCCGAGCACGGGGTGACGTCTGAGGATCTTGGAGGCTGTTGATCCCTGGGCAGTTGTCGCCTGATCAAGATATAACACGCTTTCACCACCTGGGACATGTCTGCCCCTTCCCGTAACTCCCCGCCTGGGCGGCGCCTGCTCTAGCGCTGTCACCACGTGGTCTCTATCTGTGCCTGGACCTCGAGTGTGTGGGATGCTGAGCCCCAGAGGCGATGCAGCCGCCTGTCACCTGTGTCCTGCTCCACTGCTGACAACGCCGCTCCGCCCAGGCGAGCGCCTGTGTCTCCCTGCAGACGTTGTTTTCGTTTCTCTTGGGTGTGGAGAAACTTGGGGGGGTGTTGGCTGAGTCACCAGGTCTGCGTTTCCTGCCCCAGAAACTGCCAGTCTTCCAAAGCCACACCTCACAGCACTCAGCATTGCTGGACTGTCCGTCCTCACCTAGAGGGAACGGACGTGACACCTCGCAGCTCGGCAGCTCTCGTTTGGATTCCTGACGCTGTCTGCCTTGCATGCCTTTTCATACTCTTACCACATTTTCCTGTTATGTTTTCCGAAGGCTCTGGAAGCGCTCTGCCTGCTTCTTGCTCGCTGTCGTTTAATCTGGATGCAACGCCTTGGCCAGATCTGTGAATCACAAAGATTTCTCTAGCATGTGCCTGGTCATTTAGCTTCTTAATTATGTCTTCCCAAGCCAGAAGGCTGCTTTCTGTTTGTCTTGCTTTGCAGAAGTTAAATTTAACCTTTTCTCCTCCACGAGTAGTTTTCCAGGACACTGCTGCCTCTCCAAGGTCAGGCGCTGATCTCTCGTCTCCACCACAAGCTCCGCATCTTCTGCTCCACAGCCTAGATGTGACTCGTCTGTATGGAGCTCTGCGTGGGGCCCCAGGAAGAGGCTCCCCGCCCCTCTGCCTGTCCATCAGCGGTGTCTTCCCTCCACCTGAACCTGAACCTTGGGTGCTGCTGCCAAGGTCCTAGATCACACCCAGGGTCTGCTTCCAGACCCCTGCGCTGTACACCAGACCGCTCGTCATGCTCTACCCAAACTCTCGCTCCCAGTTCCTGCAGCCTAGAGGTACGTTTCTCAGTCAGGAGCACGACTCCTCCGGCTCTGTTCTTCTCCTTCAGGATTTTGCTTTTTCTATTTTTGAGCTCTTGCACTTCCAAACAAATTTTAAGAGCAACTTAAACATTTCCATAAAAATTCTTCCTGGGATTTTGATCGGGATGGCTTTGAGTCTGTGGTTAATCTGGGGAAACTGGGCTCTCACCAGTGCGGACAGTGACAATCCAGCCTCCCGCCTGCCACATGGCCTCTCCCTGTGGGATCCAATTTAAATTCTCGTCAAGTTCTCTCCCCAAGACTGTTTTAATAAAAATAAAAATTTCATTTGCAGTACAGAGGCCTGACATGACTTTTGGAAAATACATAGCCTATTTAGTTTTTAAATTTTGTTACAAAAGCAATTGTTATTTGTCACTTCCGTGTCATTTGCTGAGAATATATGTGGTAATAAACTGACTTTTCATATGGATATTGTGTTTTGCATCTTGCAAAACTCACCAACAGTTGCAGGGATTGTTTCTTAGATCCTGTTTCCTAGGATTTTCTGTGTAAGAAAAAGTCACCCTGCGACTAAAAACCATTTCACTCTTTCTTGCCACACAGGAAGCCTGTGTTTCTCTCCCCAGCCTCACCACATCACTGGACTGCCCAGTCGATAATCATACTGGATTTCAGGGGCAGACTGGTCAATGTTACTCTAATGAGAATGATATTTGTGAGTCTTTGCAATTCACTTGTCTGCATGTGACTTTATTTTGCCCCAGTTTTGGTGGATTGCTTCTCTGGGCCTAGCATTCCAGACTTTTTCCTTCTTTGGGTACTGAAGGATGGCGAGTCACTCCTTTTGGTCTCCTCGGCTGCTGAGCTGCCACTTCCCTCCACACGTCCCCATCTGCTGCCTCTAACCTTCCTGGTGTTCCACCAGCTCGGGGCACATTCCCACAAGCAGCAATGTCCTTTGTATCTCTCATGTGACATTGTCTAAGCTTCTCAGATCTTTCATTTGTCCTTTTCATGGACTTTGGGAACTTCTGTTATTATCCTGAAGTGTTCGCCCCTGCTTGGACTCCATTCTCTCCTGTTGCCCCGCCTGCCGGGAAGGCTCTGGTCCTCCGCTGCACCCCCCCACCCCCCCCCCCCCCCCACCAGCCCAGCCACCACACTGCTGCCCTGGGGCTTTGCTCTTCTGCTACAGCCTCTAGTGAGTGTTTCGCCTTCGGCTCTGGTTCTTGGACACATGTCCACCCTCCTGCAGACCCCGTCTGTTCAGTCATCATGGCTCCATCTCCTGTGCATCTGGTCCTGCCAGCCGCTGGCCCTCCGGAGGCATGGAAGTTGCACCTGTGCTCTGGGGTTGAGGAGGACTTGTGTGGGGGCCGGATGCTGTCCATGCAGGTGTGCAGGCTTTGCTAGGCAAAGGCCGTACCCGGCTGTAGCACCTGCCCTGTGCTGGCCCCTGCCTACTGGCTGCTCAGTGTCTTCACGCTCCCTAGGTGTGCAGCAGCACACCTGTCTGCGCAGGGCTGAATGACACTCTTGTGCAGAACGGGGGTCTCTGTTTCTGGGGCTTTGTCTTTTATGGGCTCCCCTTCCACTTCCAGTTGCTTTCCAGCTCCTGAGACACGAGTGGTGCAGCCTCCTGCCCCCGGAGTAGCTGCCGGGCACACGACACCCACTCTGAGGATACAGTGGGAGGAGCCCAGGCCTCAGCCACCCTCACCTTCCAAGTTCACAGCTCGCGTTGGGTGCCGCCGGAGTCCTCCAGCATCGTCACTTATATTTTGTCTGGATTTCTATTTGTTATTTCTAGGAGGGCTGCTCTGAGATCAAGCTCTTCCTGATATTTTCCAATGCATTTTGTTCAACCTGCCTGAAAGATAAAAATGTTAATGTCTTAACTTGGCCTTTCTTTGATTATGACAGGGCTGAACGTTGTTCCATAATTTATGATGGTCTGTATGCCTTCATTTGTGAGTCAACCTTTGACAAATGTGTGCAAGATGGTTGTATCTTCCTGGATGGTTTTTAAGAGATTCGCCTTTGTTGGTATTTGTTGTAAACATTTTCGCAATTTGTTATTTATGTTTTCAATTTTGTTTATATTTTTCCACATGCAATTGCTAAATAGTTTGGTGGATCTTGTCTTAAGGCATTTTAGAGCCTTTACCATTTATTCAATGTTTTTTTAAATTTCCCAAATAGCACGTATTTAGATGCCATTTGGGGACCTATTGGTTTGTTGTGATGAACATTAACTTATTCTATTCTATTAAACCATTCTTTTCTATGTTCAATAATTTTATTTATTAAATCTTTCCTTCTTTTCCATTTAAAGCTGCTGATTTAAAATACATCTGAGTTTTGTCCACTAATATTTTGGTGAGGGTTTTACACATATTTTCATCTTTGCAGCAGACTTTCCCAGGGGCTGTGCCTCCGAACGCCACCCCCAGGAAACGCTGCAGCTAGGAGGGGCTCTTTGCTTGGACAGAAAGGCTGGCGTTGTCCAGCAGGTCGGTCTCCTGCCCTTCCTGCGCGCCACATACACACCTTGGTGGCATAGACACTAGGTCTGGCATTGCAGACCCTGCTGCCTTTATTCAACGGTTTCCTGACCGTGTGAGGCAGTGTAAACCTCTTTTTGTGTCATAATTAACATGGTTTGGTGAACACATGCTGGGCCATACACACCCGTCAGGTTTTGGTTTCCTGCATAACACCGTTTGGCTGGTTTTCCAAACACACCAGCTTCCAAAGCTGAGTACGTAATCGTGGAAATAACTGCACCTGAAAAGCTCACAATACCTCACCGAGAAGAGCATCTGAGCCTGTGAGCGCTTGGGACAGTAATTCTTTTCTGTTTAAAACCATTTTTTAATTTTTTGCCAGGATAAAGGTTTATTCAGGTGGATCATTTCAGTGAATGGCAGTCTTCACAGTTTGTCTGCTTCCGCTAAGATTTGTTAGGGTACAATCACACAGATGTTCATTTTCTATTTCTTATAAGATTTAGGATTTGGTTTACTGGCTGTTTCTTGGTAGTAACTGGGTTAGCCAAGGTTTGTTCTGCTGTGGATTTTCACCATACTTAGCTCTTTACCTTTAGCTTTTAATTTACTTTCCCATTCTCAGTTCCCTTTGTCTAATTTAATAACTTGTGCTATCATCTGCTCTGTTTTAGTCTCCCTTGGAAGTGCATTACAAATCTCATTGACTTGAAAGTTGTGATCTTTTCTTTCTGGTTTGATAGCTGAAGTGTCTGAAGCTACGGTACCGTCTTTGAGGAGTTTGATAGAAATCATCTGCTATCAGCAACTTCGTGATCCCTGATGTTCTCAGATTTAAACTATATTTACTTTTCCGTGTCCCCTCAAATGTTTACAGGGCCACATTGCAATTTCCAATGGGTTAGATTTTCAATTTAGATTTTTGTTGATAACTTCTAGTTTTATTGTTTAATGATGGAAAACTCCCTTGGTACAACTTTAAGTTTTTAAAAAACTTTTTTAATATATTGAGATTATGTGTATGTGTGTATGAATTTATTTCCTAGGAAATGTCCTTTTGGAAATCCTCCATTCACCATTTGAAATATTATTATGACCCAAGCAGTCACGATTACATTGTCGTTATAATAAAGTGCAGATATATAAAAGCACTCCTGACCTTCACCCTAAATTCTAGTCAGCTCCTCAGACGAGAAACACTACAGTTCATCTCAGTCCATTGTGGCCGTGATGCAAAATAAATCAGACATGGTAGTTTATGAACTGCGACATGAATCACCCCCAGCTCTGGAGGCGGGGAGATCCAGGACTGGACGCAACCATCAGCCTGGCGAGGGTCTCAGGTGTCCTCCGCGGTTGGCCGCAGCTCACCCCTACCTCCTGTGCACCCAATTCAAAACTTAGAGTTTTTCCTGAGGTGCACGCAGATCTCTACACTGCAGCACGCTGGGAGTGTGTGGTTTGTTTCCACGATGAAAATCTGGGGCACTCGGTCTCCTGAGTTCCCTTTAGAGCACTGGAAACGGAAACCCAAACCTCTGCTCCCCGAGGGAGGGCGTAGCGTGCGCCACCCAACACTGGGGGCTGAGCTCTGCTCCGGAAGAGACTTCTCTGTGACAGGCAGATTGTGTTTTCTGAAACCTAAACCGACTCAGTTTATTGTCAAGATAACTGTCGATCTGAATTCAGTCTATAGCCATGCAGAAAGCATTTTCTAAAATAATACGGTAGACTTCCACTTCGCTATCTTCTGTACTTCACAGGGCAGGAAAGTGATCCCGTCGGCAGGCGGGCAGGGAGGCTGGTGCGACTGAAGCCTGGGCAGGACACCTTGGCCGCGTCCTCCTAACACTGCTGGCCGTTCACTTCTGCCGGGCTGTAAATGTCACTGACCTTCACCATCACACGACCTGACAGCGGTGCCACAGACCCAGTGGCTCAGGTGTGCACCCACCAGCCAGCCTTCCAGAGAGCTCAGTGACCTAAAACCAACCTGGAGAAAGCGCTTCCAGAGGATTCCAGTCCTCACCACAGCAACCAAGCAAAAAGCTGTTTAAGACGCAAGCTGCTTCGCCTTAAAAAGAAAACAATTTCACTTTTCCTTTGACAATACCATTTCCTAACTCAAAAATATATAGAGAAAAGCTAGTCTTCTTGAGGAGAGAAAAGTGTCTCATAAGTAAAAATATCCAGCGTGTATCAGCTGTACAAATATCTCAGGAAAGAAAACAAGTATTTTAGTTCTAAGGATTCTAAAATATTTCACCATTTAAAGAAAAGTGTAATTTAAAATGGTGTAATGCATTGAAGTAATATAAATCACACATTCATTTATTCTGCTGTTTCTCAGAAAATCCATAAGGAGCAGTAGGTGAGGTAGGGTGCGGCTTTTCCCATGTTTTGTCAGATTTGCTAAGAGGCCCTGGGCCACCAAGTGCCTGAGACTCGAATCCTCATTCCTTCAAGAGGGCCCGGATGAACTGTCCCCTAACCGCCCCCCAAGCTTACAGTTATTGTTTACACCTGGCAAACGTCCCTTCCAGTCTACAAGAATTGGTGCTGTGCATGTGTGTAACTTGGCATTTTAAAGAAAGTGAACATATTTATGGGACAGGGTATGATAACACTCAAACAGAACATGTAGAATTGTTAGTCCCACACAGCACACTCAGGGGTGAGGTGTTTTAACTCTATGTATTAAAAAAAATGCTTTCCATTTAAGTGCAGTGTTGTCCTTTAAACATTTAAACTTTTACTTTAAAGTTTGGTTTCAATGTTTTCCCTTAAAAGAGGTCAGCGTCCACCAGGCAGGACCGGCAGAGTCAGCCCAGCTCTGGCCCACAAGTCTCAGGCAAGGCTGACTGAAAGCAGGAAGATGGCACCTGCTCTAGAGGAATTCAAGGTCCAAAATTTACATTTCGAAGCACTTGTAAGTTACAAATTATCACCTAAGCGCAAACGATAACAACATCCTGAGACTTTCAGAAATTAAGTGTTCTTTGTCGCCATGCTCTTTGTTGTCGCTGCAAGGCGACCCTTGGTTACCCGACAAGCATCCTGCAGATTTTTCTCCTTCGTTTTTCTAACTGTACCAGCCCGAGACCACCACACTCCGCCACTCTGCAGATGCCTGCACCTCTGCCCGCCCTGCACATGGTCCAACCAGGCCTCGCCTCCCGTGGGAGGGTTTTAAAAACAGCCTGGGCTCCAGGCCTGTGGATTCTGACCCTGGAAGTGAGGCCTAGGTTATGGGAAAATGTTCGTTTCCTCAAAACTTTCCCCAGTTAATCCCAGCAGCTGATTAGGTCAGTTTTGGGGACTTGTTGCTTTTCTTCAGTTTATTTTCTCTGGTTTTCTAGCTGCTAGTGTGTTCTTAGTACAAAAATTCCCCTTGCATTAATAATCCACACACTTGGAACAGACTGCCTGAGATCTTGGCTCACAGCCACAGGGAACTGATCATTACAACCCCTAACAATAAAATTACAAAATGATCAATTAACGTCAAAGGAAGACAATCCGTGCAGAGGCTGAAGGTGCGGTGCTGTTTGCCCGTGGCTGGTCGCTGATAAACACGGACACCATCGGATTCATTGTCGCTGCACACGAAAGCTGGCCAAGCTCCAAGCTGCAGAAAGATGCCGGCCAGCTAATCACTGTCATTTAGAAAACATTTGGGGCAGGCATAAATGAAAAGTCTTAATAAAAAAAAAAAACCGTTTCCTACAGAAACCCAGACTATCTCACTTCCTAAGCCTACTGTAAAGAGGAAAGTAGACCAAAACTGTAGCTGTTTTAAAAATGTCCAACTACCTATGAAAATATGTGGATAAAACAGGAACAATTTTATCCTCCAGGGAGCTTGGTGAGCACAAGTGATACTCAGCACCCATTTATTGCGTTAACTCCAGGGAGGTCACTGCAGAGCGGACAGGAAGTAGTTGGTGTAGCGCAGATCTGCACAGCACCCCTGCCAAGTGCACCAGGAAAGCCACCTTGTGCTCCCCCGCTGCCCCAGGATGCCTCGGCCTCTGTGTGGACACTAGTCTCCAGCTCAGGCCAGGGTGGCAGCGCTGCCAGGTGGCTTCCTCAGACTCAAGCGTCTCTGCTGACACAGCCTTAGCGTAGACACCAACGCCTGTCCCACGGCCTCAAGGGGCCCACAACCAGGGCCTTTGGAAGAGCTGTGCCCAGCCAGGGCGTGGTCCATAACCCTGTGGCTCAGGGTGGGCCCGTGGGTTTAACACCTCCAGAGCCCTGCTTGACCAGAGGGGCTGGGGGACGCGGTGCAGCAGGGCGCTTCCCTACAGACAATGAGGGAAAGCTGCTCAAACACACAGAGATGGCATCATATGTGGACACGTGAGGGACAGCAGAGCGGCGTTGCTGACCCCAACAGGCCCGAGCTGTGCTCAGTGGCCCTGCGTGCAGCCGGCGTAGCTGCCCTGTGTCTGCTGGGTGCTCTCCAACTGCTAACTCTTGTTCCCCCCAGAGGAAGCATGGGTGGGGACACTGGCCCCCTCGTGGCCACTCTCACCCCTTCCCTCCCAAGAGCAGGCTATCAGGATGGTTCCTGCAGCCTGCTGTGGACTTCGCCTATCAGCTGAGGGTCCTTGTGTCCACTCAGATGGACATCATGACCAGCAAGGTGCAGCTCTGCTGGTGACTCCAGGCACCAATGGCCTCAGCCCTTAGCGTGCAACGCTGCACCCTGGTGCCTCTGTTTAGTGCCAGACACTGCCCCACACTGCCCACGGCTGGTCTCTACCCACTGCTGGTCCCTGACACCACTAGTCCCTACCCGCTGCTGGTCTGTACCCACCATCAGTCTCCATCCAGTGCTGGTCTCTGCCCACCGCCGGTCTCCCGAGCTCCTCAGGGCTAACAGCCCCTTGTGTTTACAGCTGTTTTGAAACTTTTTAAAATTAGCATATATTTGTAATCAGTCATGACTTTCACTGTTGGCACATGTGCACCCCACATCCTAACTCTCTTCCCTCCCCTCCCCTGCCCCAGTCCCCTTCCACTTGTAGATCTATCCTTGTTTCCTTTTATCCAGCTTTCATTTTGCTCATTTATTTATACTTTGGGTTTCTCCTAGAAGAGAAACGACATGGCATTTAAGCTTGTGTGCTTGATTTATTTCATTTAACATCATGGCTTCAAGGGGCATACATTTTCCTACAAATGGCTCAGAGTTATTCTTTTTTATAGCTGAGTAGTTCTATTTTTAGTTTTTTGAGGAATCTCCATACTGATTTCTATAGTGCTTTATAGCTTTTTTGTTTGTTTGTTTGTTTGTTTAAAGCAACTGCTCTCTGCATCCTGCTCAGAATCCTGAGTAGATTTACAAGATCTTCGGAGCCCACATGACCTAAGAGATAAACCACGAGCAGCACCGCAGGGTTAGGTGTGAGGCTGTGTCAGAGCCGACCCACCGTGCTTCAGTGCACCAGAGGGAGCCACCTAGACTCACCTGGAAGAGGAGCGCTGCTTATATAGCCGCTGCAGGCCTGTGATTGGTCCAAATTCAGGCCTGCGGATTGGTCTACGTCAAACCTTCTGACCTGAGTGTGCTGATTGGTCCACTTTCAGTTCCACTGCTTAGCTTGAGTGTTGCAGTCAAGGATCACATGGACAGAGGGTGCAGGGCGTGTGGGACAGGGACAGCTGTCACACAGCAATTCTGCAGAGCATCAGGAGGCGTGGCTGTTTTCTTTCTTCTTTCTTTCTTTCTTTCTTTCTTTCTTTCTTTCTTTCTTTCTTTCTTTCTTTTTTGGTAGCGGTAATTGAACTCAGGACCTCACGCTTGCCAAGTAGGTGCTCTGCTGCTGAGCTGCATCCCCAGTCTGAGAGTGGCTCTTGATTGACAGTTGCCTCACCTCTGCAAAACCTGGCAGGGTCAAAGCCGGAAGTCTCGGGGCAGCGGTGTTCATCATAGCCTCCAGGTGTGGGGAGGTCCAGATCCCCCAGGTCTCTTCGCTGGGGCATCAGGGAGGCCCCCGCTTCTCCAGATAGGGCACTGAGGCCAGCAGCAGCTGGAGCTCTCCTCAGCAGTCAGCATCCGGGAAAGGGGTGGAGGAGGGCGCTGAGGCACTCTGTCTCCATCCATCCTGGAAGAGAAGGCCGCACGCAGCCCGGCCCCAGTGGGACGCGGAGAGCCTCTCACCGCCCGCCAGTCGTCCTGTCACCAACCTGTGCCGTAGCCCTTGAGGGTCCACAGCATTGGCCTCTGCTACTCGGGCCAGCGGCTCTAACTTCCGGTTTGGGTCATTATAAACATGCTTCTTCTAGGATTATTCCTGTTGACCCCGTTTGTAAAAATATTTGCCGGTTTTATGGGTGTGCACCTTGGAGTGTGAACGTCATGTGAGACACCTGTAGGTTGTGACAGGCACTCCCCAAAGTGTTGTACCAGTTCGCACACCCACCCCCAGCATCTGAGCCCCAGCGCCAGACAGCTCTGTCACTGCGGTATTTCCCGTTTTCCACTGTGTCGTTCCAGAGGGTGTCACGTTATCTAGCAGTGATTTCAGTTTGCATTTCTCTACCTCTGACGGCATTGCATATTTTTGCATCTTTGTGGGCCCTCTGACTTCCTCTTTTCTGAAATGTCTATTTCAACCTTTGGTCCATTTTCCCCCGGAGCAGCTGTCCGTCTCTTGATGGTCCAAGACCAATTTAATACCATCCTGACCTCCCCGTCTGCGCTGTCCGTCTGCCTTCTTCCAGTGATGCCTCCTAATGTGAGGGAATTTTAATGAAATTCCATTTATTTTTTGGTTTTAGTACTTAGTACTTTTCCATTGCCCACTCAAGAAATATTAGCCTATTCTGAGGTCACCACAATGTATTTGTATGTTTTTCTCTAAATTTTTTTGGCCATTTACATTTATATCTGCCTTCATCTCAAACTGCTTTTATGGTGTGGGGTAAGAGTCAAAATGCATTTTTTCGCCTTTGCATTTCAGGCTGACCTTGAACTCACAGTGTAGCCCTGGCTGGCCCTGAACTAATAGTGATCCTCCTGTCTCAGCCTCCCAAGTGCTGGGATTGCAGATGTGTCCCTCATGCCTGGCTCCAAATGCTCTTTTCAGGGTGGACTACTCCACTGAGCCAGCAGGTTTAAGGGAGGGGCACCCCTGCCTGAGCAGTGAACCTGACTGGGGGCCTCCAGGTGCACTCCGTGGTCTCTCCCTGGGCCTGGAGAGGGGAGCCCGCCCACCCCACACCCACCTGCTCTCTGCCCCCTGGAGCCGCTGCAGGTGCAGGTGTAGTGTCCGGATGAGCAGGTCCTCCAGCTTTGTTCTTCCTCACACGGCTGTAACCTTATGCAGCGGTGGGAATGCTTTCGATTACGATGAGACTTCATCCTGGTTACAGATTATCTCCAGGCCTGGCATTAAAGGGTGGACATCCATCTAGGCCTCCGCTTTGTGAACAGTCACCTCCTGCTGCTTAGCACTCGGCTAGTCCTGCAGACTGCTCTGCGGGTTTCAGTGCTGACTGCGTCCACCTCCCGTCCTGGGTGCTGACATCTTACTGCTGTGGTCAGTGGAGGCTTGAGATGTCCCTTCCTCGGCGTTCGTCACCTGAAACTGCAGTTGGCAACCTGTTCGGCTGACTTCATATCTGAGGCGCTGTGGTCAGACCCAGCGGTTTATCCCGTGTAACTGTCCTGGCATCTGCGCCCACTGACAATTTGATTCTCTTTCCTATTTGTTCATTTATTTTTCTTGCCTAAATGTACTTGTTACATCTCTACACTTTTGTGCATATTGTACTGAGGATTGAACCCAGGGTCTTTGCACTGAGCTGTCAGCTCCCTCCACCTGCCTGCACCCCAGCTTTCAACTCTGAGGCTAGGTTTCCCTAAATGGCTAAACTGTCCAAGCTGGGCTGGAAGTTGCGATCCTCCTGCCTCAGCCTCCTAGAGTGGTGGAATTATAGGTGTGTAGCAACACGCCTGGCTCAAGCTCACTTACAGAAGATCGAGTAAAAATAAATGTTGATAGGGACGACCTCACCCTCTTCCTGCTGTCCTCCCTCCCACCCAGTGTCTTTAGTTTACTTGCTGTTTAAGGAAGATCCGCTGCCCCTCCTCCACCTAAGAGTTTTTCATCAATGTGTGGTTGGGTTTTGCCAAACCTTCGCAATGTGGCTCTAGAGTCTGAGTCCCAGGAATTGATTTCTCATGCCTGAAAACCTCTTTATAGTTCCAATACATTATTATTTTTGTGAATCCTGGGATTCAGTTCACCAGTATTTTTCCATGTGCGTTTGTGAAGAATCGGCGTGCTCTGTCTCCCCATGACCCCGCATCTGTGTGAGGTTTGACCAAGGTCATGCACAAGGTCATGCGAAGCTGTGCTCTCCATCCTGCTCCCGAGGCCTGAGGTCTGTGCCATTCCCTCCCTGCGGTCGGAGACACGCGCCGCTACACTTGGCAGTTGAGTCTCCTTGGTGAAAAGCATTTTAATATAATTTATTTAATAAATACAAAGCGCTCTGCACTAAACAGTATCTGTCACTTTTGATGGATTGTGTTTCTTGCTGGAAAAGGGGATTTGCCATTTAATCTAAATGATCAACTTTATTAACTTTAAGTTATTTATAATATCCTCATTATTTTGTTAATGCTTTTTATTCCTAATTTGTTTATTGTATTTTCTCTCCTTTTTGCCCCCTTGACCACTTTGGTTAGACATAGGCGATGTGATGTAGTGAATATTACAGTATGTGGTGAATATTACAGTTTTTAAAAACTATTATAGTAAAAGACACATTGTATAATCTCTCCCTGGCTTCAAACACACTTCATTCCTCTTCCCACTTTCTTTCACTTTGGTGTTTTGGGTTTTTTGTTTTTGAGACTGGGTCGTGCTGTGTAGCTCAGGCTGGCCTTGAACTTGCGGCAGTCCTCCTGCCTCAGCCTCTCATGTGCCGGGATTCGAGGCCTGTGCCAGCACGCCCGGCGCTCTTGCCACTTTCTGAACAGTCCTGGAGTCCCCTCTGGTGAGTGCCTTTATGAAGTGGGATCTCTCTCACACACACACACACACAGTGCCCACGGCTGTCCCAGAAGGCAGGCTGCACAAACTGACGCCGCGTCCTCACCAGCTGTGGGACCATGTGACCTTGAAGGGTAACGTTTTGCACCACTCGGGACACTGAGGTAGCCAGGCCGCACAGCCAGGAACAGCAGAGAGGATTCCAGAATGGCATCTTAGGTGGGGAGAGCACATGGGGGTGGGTCCCGAGCCAGGAGGGTTGGGGGTTCCTGGCACTGTCTTCTACTGTAATAAATATGTTTAAATTTAAAAGTTCACCCCACTTTCTGGTCACACTTTGTGTGGCCATTTATTTCATCAGTGTTTTTAGAGAACCCACTTTGGGCTTCATGGGTCTGCTGCGTGTTTTCCATTTCACTCATTTTTTGCCGTCTCTTCCTTTCTTCCTTCTGGGCACTCACCAGGTGTGGCCTTTTCCGGTTTCTCAACACGGAAGGTTGGATCACTGGGTTTCCGTCTTTCTTCACACTGAAGAGACGCGCACGCCAGTCTACACGTTTCCCTCCCAGCCCTGCTGTAACTGCCTCCCAGTGTGGATGTGTTGGATCACGTTATCAGCGGGTCCTTGGCATTTCCTGATTTCCTTTGTGATTTCTTCTGTGATTTAGAGGATGTGACATAATCTCCAAGCCATGGGGCTTTGCTCACTGTATTCATGTTTGGGTCACAGTGCGCTGCGCCCACATGGGGGTCACCCGCAATGGTGAGGAGGATGCATGCCCCGTGGCGCAGGTGCCGGGCTCTGAAGAAAGGA
>PVJX010028265.1:0-23500 GCA_004027295.1 Dolichotis patagonum | reverse complement strand
AAAAAAAAAAAAAAAAAGAAAGAAAGAAGAAAGAAAAGAAAAGAAAGATAAAAATAAAAAAGAGGGGCCGGGGTTTTGGCTCAGAAGCACAGCAACTGCCTGGCAATCGCAAGGTCCTGAGTTCAATTCCTAGTACCACAAAAAAAATTTTTTAATAATAAAATAAAATTAAAAAATTTTAAAGGTGGGGGCCAGGGGTGTAGCTCAGTGCCATAGTGACTGCCTGGCAAGCACAAGGCCCTGAGTTTGATTCCTCATACCAAAAAATAAAATAAAATAAAATAAAATAAAATAAAATAAAATAAAATAAAATAAAATAAAATAAAATAAAATAAAATAAAATAAAATAAAATAAAATATATATCTCTGTGCCTCCATTTCCTTATCTATAAAGTAGAAACAATAATAGTACCTACTAAACAAATATATGACAAGTATTTAGAATAGTACCAGAGGTGCAGCAAGTATTTAACATATGTTCATCACTATCATTCAAAAGAAAAGATTCATCACTGATTTCTATTAAATAACTGTCTACTTTTTGGTGTTTCGTTTTGTCTTGTTCTGGGTTTTTCCAGTGCTGCAGATAGCACCCTGGGACTCACGCATGCTACATAAAGTGCTTTATCACTGAGCTACACCTCCAGCTAATTTGTTGAATTTTTTTCAACAAAGAAAAAAGTGTTTCACCCACAGATACTCAGCACAATGACATCTGTAACAATTTAGATATGAGCATAAAGAACAATGGATAAGGCTTTGAAGTGAAGGCAGGTCTCTTTGCCCAGGTAAATATGGTATAATTTTAATGTCCAAAATCTTCTTGAGATAAAGCAGGCAATTCCAGCTCACTTCTGCTCCATTCTAATACATTTCTGTCATCATAATATGACAGACAGCCAAGTTAGGTAGAAATATTTTATACAGTCACGAAGGGTTAGGCCCTCAAAGGATACAGTGCAGAAGATAAGAACACATCACAACTGTGGCTGGAGGCACATTCATTGAGGGCCAGGCCTCAAGAGAAAGATGGAATGGCTAGACTAGACCTGTATAGTTCCCGGAAGGATAAACAATGTACTATCATGGATATTACCTGGCGCAATAAAATCTAGATAGGCATCAGCCACCTGGATGGGTGACCAGGACCTCCTGACTCATTTTTTCCAAAAAGGTCCTTGCTCTCTCAGTGCACACTTGCTAAATGACTTGCTTCCCCACTGGATCAACATCACCTCAGTAGCTGTACTTGTAACCTTATTGGTTGATTATGATTTTGTCTCCCATTGTACCCACCTTGTGATTTTGCTCTATACAATTTCCTTTGAGAAGGGGGCTCATTGGCAACATTTTTCCTGGTCTCCTTCTGTCTCTCTCAGGAGCTGTCTCTCCCTCAACAAAACTTTCTACTCTTAACCCCCATGATTCCTTAGAATTCATTCTTCAATTTTGGGGAACACCAACTCAGCACATCTGCTATCCAGCAGGCTGGGAGTCATATTTGCCTTCTATCATTTGGAGGTCCTATATCAATAGGGCCATTACAGCAAGTAGGGAAGAACATGGATAAAGGTGGGCGAGGGGTGCCCAGGACGAGGGCAGGCTAAGGAGAACAGAAGGAGAGGGTCCCCATTACCGAGAGGTCTTGTTCTGCAGGTCCAGGGAGCACGCACAGCCAGGCCGGGGTGAGGGGAGCTCATGGGGACCCCCCTGAAATTCAGATACAAGCTAGGAGGGAACTGTTCCCATCCAGCACAGGAATTTGGAGTGGCCACAAAACAATGGGAGAGGAGAAAACCACAGTACAAATTTTTTAGGCTCTGGGCCCTTCTGCCATTGTGAGGACCCTTCCCTCACCAAATTTTATGTCTGCCCTGGTATAGAGATTTATATGTTAATGTTCCATCTAAGTTCATTTTTTCTTCTGATTTTATAAGAAATTAAACATTTGTTGTACTCTAAAAGGTATCTTGGGCCCTAATATCGCACCTACTGACTATGCTGGAGGGATACGGGCCGTGGGCACTGTTCCAAACAAGTCCTTAAAAAGATACTCAGACTCATTTTGGAACAGGAGGTTCACAACTGACTGCTTCGCTGTGTCTTAGCAGACTGAGGCCTCAAACTGAATGCCTTTACCCCTTCCAAGTAGAAATCAATTATCGGAAATGTGACCTCTGTAGGCAGTAGGTATGAACACCCCAGCTCCCTAGTCTTGGTTGACGGCCCCTGGGAGCCCCGGGTTAGAACTTCGGGAGACTACAGGGTTACTGCAGACCGACTGTTGAACACGCACATGCACATGCACACGCAAGATTAAACTCCACTATGAACCACTGCTGCCAGCTGCGACTGGCACAAAACAGACGACTCAGCAGAAGTCAAAGTCTACAGTTCAAGGTCAGCCCTTGATTGCATGGTTTGCACAAGAGTCTAGTACTGGGGACCACAAATGCACAACGGCTAGTTTTACATACTTCCCTAAGGGATAAATGGAGATTTGGGATGATCGTTATCTTCCTTTTGAGATTTCCATTATCTCTTTAGGGATGAGCCATCCTCTCCCACCCACTAGTACTAAAACTATGAGCACTTAAATTTAAAAAAAAAAAAAAACCACTTCAGAGCAAAATCCTTCTTAGCTCAAAATCATCTCCACCCTCTTGATCTGTTGCCCACTGAGTCATCCACCTCTGAGTCTTCCACCAACCTGGAGACCTTGAGTCTTCTGCTAATCCTTCCTGTTACTGTATACTCCCAATAAATAGTGGCTGGTTTGGAGTGTCTTTGTCTCTGCCCAGCCCGAGGCATTGACCTCCTAGCCCGCCTTCATGTATTACTAAATTTGTCTGTTTCTTATTTCATCCGTTTGCCACACCCCTCATACAGGCAGTTGGGGATCTTGGCCAGGTCGCCAATAATCTAGCATCCTAGAAAAGAGGTGAAAAGCCCATGTGCTCTGGAACAGTCAGCAAGATGGGCCGCCTCTTTAGGAAATGAGGGCCAGAGAGGAGTTGAGACCAGAGACCCACATCTTTCTGTGGACAGAATAAAGTCGTTGCAAGTTTTTCATGAATGAAGAATGTTGTGGAAACATGACCATGGTATACTCAATCCTAACAGCTCTGATTCCAGTCTGATGTATGATTCTATTTACTAGTGGGTGGCCTAACTAGTCAACCCTACTAGAGGCTTGACCGAGGGCCACCAGCATGACTTTGAACATAGCTGAACACAACTATGCTAAATGTTTTCTCATAACACACTTGTGAGTGGGCATTGTTTTTTACAAATGAAAGACCCGACACAGCAAGGCATGCGTGATCAACATGGCAGTGAATGTTTAAAGTCTTTTTAAAAAATCTATTACAGTAAAAGACAGTGCCATTAATCTCCCTCTAAAGACTCTCCCTGCTTCAAATACATTGCTCTTGTTCTTCTTGGTACTTTTCTAAGAAGTTTTGGAAGTCCTCTTCACAGGTGAATTTTTATAAAGTGTGTTTTCCAGGTGTGATTAAAAAATGTAGCCTAGAAGAGACCTAGAATAGCAAATGCAATCCTGGGCAACAAAGGAAAGACAGGGGGTATCACAATCCCTGACTTGAAATTATACTAAAGCTACTGTGATAAAAACAGTGTGGTACTGGGAGGAAAAAAGACCCAAAGATTAGCAGAACAGATTAGAAGATACAGATGCCCAATCCACTTTATCTTTGACAAAAGCACCAAACACATTCACTGGAAGGAAGATACCCTCTTTAATAATTGCTGCTGGAAAAACTGGCTCTACACATGTTGAAGATTAAAACTGAATCTGTGTCTTTCACCATGCACTAAGCTAAAATCAGAATGGATCAAATATCTTAATATTAAAACAGAAACATTAAATCTGCTGGAAGATAGAGTAGGTAAAACAGTGGTGTAGGCAAAGACTGTATGAACAAAACCCCAACTGCACAGGAACTACTACAAAGAATCAACAACTTGGATCTCACCCTACTGAAAAGCTTTTGCATAGCAAGAGAAACTACCAAGAGTGAAGAGACAACACGCAATACAGGAGAAAATGTTTGAGCTGTATCTCAGAAAAAGGATTACTATCAAGAACATATAAAGAACTCAAAAAAAAATCAGCCCTCCTAGATTTAAAGATCCAGTCCAAAATGGGCATCTGAGATGAACACACACTTCTCAGATGAAGAAATACAAACAGCATATAAATATGTGAAAAAATGTTCAATATCACTGGTTATTCCAGAGATACAAATTAAAACAACACTGAAATTCTATTATCAAGAAATCAAGCAATAAAAAATGCTGGAGGGGCTGTGGGGACAGGACATCTAGGCAGCTAGGACAGCACAACTAAAGACACTTGCAAAAGAGGAAAAGCGGAAGTTTTTGAAAGGGATTAACAGCAATGCTGTGTTTCAGTGTAAGAAGTTTTTCAAATGTAAACTTTCACGTTGTTTGTTTACCGCGCCACCTAAGGAACTTGCCCACTTCGTTTGCAAGCGATTCTGAGTTTGGGTTCTAGTGTATTTCTAAAGGTGGTCCAGTTAATAGAGGAGACCCCTAGAGCAACATCTTGAAAGGCATCCACACACTGGAGCGCGGAGCCCCATGTTGCCCCCAGGGAACCATCGCCCCAGATCCGGAGCGCAGGAGCTGCAGCGACAACGAGAGACAGTAACCTTGGCATCAGCTCAATTACGGGCTAAGCACAATTCCGGGGTAGGGGACCCGAACCCTGGCAATGTAACGGGGGGAGAGGCAGTGATCCTATAGCAGGTGGCCCAAGTAGGTGCAGAGGAATGGGCGCCCGAGGTTGGCAAAGGTGATGGCCCCAAGTGTCTGTCGCCGCACGCCGTCCCATGTTCCGCCCAGTCGCAGTGGGAAGAGGTTGTGGTCGGGGCTCCGCCTTCCGCGAGGCAGCGCCTGGGAACGAGGTCCAGGGCCCCGCGCGGCAGGCAGAGGGCGCTGTCGGGCGCCCCGGCCCATCCCGCCGCCCTGCGCGTCCCCGCGAACCCGCGCTCCCGTGCGCGCGCTCGCCTGCCTCCAGGATCCGGGGGCTGTTGCCGTCCTCGCCTCCCGAGCCATGGGGACCTGCTTGCGGCTGCGGAGCTGCGGGGCCGCGCGCCTCCTCCGCCCGCGCCCCGGCCCGGGCCCTGCTCGCCGCCTGGCCGGAGGCCCCGTGGGCCTCTCCTCCGAGCTGCTGCGCACCGACAGCTTCGTGGGCGGCCGCTGGCTGCCCGCCGCCGCCACCTTCCCGGTGCACGACCCGGCCAGCGGCGCCGCGCTCGGCTCGGTGGCGGACTGCGGAGCGCCCGAGGCCCGCGCCGCGGTGCGCGCCGCCCACGAGGCCTTCTGCAGCTGGCGGGGGGTCTCGGCCAAGGTGAGCGCGCTGGGGCGGGAACCGACCGTCTGGGTCCCCCGGAGCACTGCGCAGAGGGAAGAGAAAAAGCAGACAAGTTTGCAGCGTTGGCCGTGCCATGCCGATGGCCCCGCAGGCCTCAAGTGAACTGGGCCATAGCGGGACACATGTTTCAAGGGAGCGCCCCGTAAACGCCACCCGGCCTTACCTGACACGAGTGTGATTGCAGGGGTGGGGGTCGTGTTGGAACTTGGAGGGCGCAGGTTGCACCTTTGCAGGGGAACGGAGAGGTGCAGACGGTCTCCCAGGTTTCCACCTGCGTGGATCAATGGTGCCCTTTACTGACTTTGGGGAAAAAGGGAGAGATGGAGGTGGGGCCTGCAGAGGTGAGGACTAAGAAGCCACTTGGACTGACCCAGTGAAGTCATAGCCTGGAGCCATGCAGCCGTGATCGCGGACCAGTACCTGACAGTCCTGACCGTCATGCACCTGCGATGTGCGCTGTGCACTGTGCGCCTACTGTACCCCTTGCACTGTTTCGGGTGCTTGGGAATGTGGCCTTAGGAAGCCCGTGCAGAAGGAGCAGGGCAGAGGGGAGACTCAGACTATCAACAGCAAGTGAAACGCCTGGTCAGTGGGGCGTGAGATGTGATGACCTCTGTGAGGGGCAGGATGCAGTGATCCTCAGGAACAGAGGCAAAGGACGAGGTGCTGTCTAAAGAGTGTGGTCATGTATAGTTGGCTGGGATGGCACAACACAAAACCACAGACAGAGTACCTTAACATACAGAAGTCTGTTTTCCTAAATTTTGGAAGTTGGAAGGCTGAAGTCAGCCTGTAATAGGGTTGGTTTCCCCTGAGGCCTGACCTTGGCGTGGCTGACGGTCATCTCTGTGTAACTGTATCCCAGTCTTTATAAGAACACCAGTTGCATTGGAATAAGGCCCACCCGATGTCTTCTTAATTTACCTCTTTTAGAGGCTTTATCCTCAAATGTACTCTCATTACCTCAAATATACTTGGGGTGGACCAAGATGAGCGGATTCAGCTCAAGTGGAAGTCAGAAGTGTGGCTGTTGAGTTTCCAGAACCATGGGAGGCTGGTGTGGCCCAAGTAGAGCAGAGGGAAAGAGGAAGTGACAGAGGTGGGGGCTGTGTTCTAGGTATGTGGGCCATCCACAACCAGGCCTCTGGCGAGGGTCTAATGGTGATATGGCATGATGGTGTAGCATGTCTGGGACCAAGAGACCACACCTCAAGATAGGAAGCCAGATAGCAGCTCATTCTTTCAAGAACTAACTCGGGGTCCCAAGAGAATGACTTAATCCCTTCCATGGCTACCCCCCACCCCATGACCTAAGAACCCCTCACTGGGCTCCACCTTATAAGGCCACACTGGGGACCAGGCCTACAACACAGGAGCCCTGTGGAAAAGCCACATTCGACGATAGCCAAGGAGGGTGCTGGAATTTAGGTGGGATTTAGGTGGGACTTTGGCTTAAAGGACATGTTACCAGTGGATTGGCAATAGGGGTCCCATAGTGGGTATATTTTGGAGATAGAGCCAGCCGTATTTCCAGGGGGATTACTGTGAGGTGTGAGATAGAGGAAACACTGACAATCCAGGACTTTTGGCCTGAGTAGCTGGAAGAATGGTGCCGAGATGGGAGCAGCTGGGGTCTGAGCCACATTGGGTGACTTTGGAGTCAGTAGTGGCCTTGGACTTGTGCTAAACACACATGCGTGACAGTGTGAAGGCAGCAGTGGGCTGTGTGAGCTGGAGCTTGGAGGTGAGATGAAGAAGTCATGCACATGTGTGTTGTGTGTGTCCTCACAGCTGTGGGTGGGGTGAGGAACCCCAGAAAGGAGAGACCCAAGGCCTCCCCTTGGGTCTCTGGTGTCATTTCACAGTCCTACAAGGGCCCACAAGAATCGAGGCTGCCCCATGATGGTCTCATAGTGCAGGGACACGGGGAGCTCCCCACTCTTGTCGCTGATGGAGAGGTGGCCCGTGGGCTGGTGTCAGGGCCCCCTCCCTGATAGTGGCAGTGTCACCTTGTGTTCCCCTCTTGATGTTTGTGCCCTTGAACACTAGTACAGTGTCAGTTTCCGTCACACCAGGGCCAGGGATCTTCTCAGGCAAGCTTCCTTCTTGAAAGGAGGGGCTCTTGGATCCTGGGTCATCATATCGCACCAAGGGAGTAGTGCCATCAGCTCCCTGAGGGTCCTCCACAGGCAAGAGGTGGTGGGGCCGTAGGCAGCGACGTGGTGAATGCCAAGAAAGGCAGCTCTTGAGTCACCTGGTTTCTTGCCTCTAGGGCTCCAGTGTCTTTCTCGTGTCCCGGTATCGTCCTCATGTCTGTTTTTTTCCTCTCACTTCCCTAAGCCCACTCGCAGCCCACCTGTCCTGCAGGCAGCCCAGGGAAGAGGCAGTGAAGCTCTGGCTGCCACAGACAGAACAGCCCTGGCAGACGATGTTGCATTTTCACGGGGTCTCAAAGGGGCATCAGTCATTTCCTTGAAAATCACAGGAGTCTCAGACAGGTAGAGGTTGGCTGCTGGGCAGGTGTGACATATGTATATACATACATTTACTTGGTTTTTTTGTTTGTTTGTTTGTTTTTTGGTCTTTTTGAGACAGTCTTACTAGCAGTTTAGGCTGTCCTTGAACTCACTGTGTAACCCAGGCTAATCTCAACTTGCAGCAGTCCTCCTGCCTCAGCCTGCTGAGTACTGGGATTACAGGTGTGTAACACAGGCCACCACACCTGGTTTAGAGTAGTCTGTCTTGTACTTCATATTTCATTACCTCTCTGCTTTGCTTTGTGTTTTTTTAGGAGAGGAGTTCATTACTTCGAAAGTGGTATGATTTAATGATGCAAAATAAGGATGACCTTGCCAAAATTATCACAGCCGAGAGTGTAAGTTCTGATCTTTGCTTGCTACCCTGAGAAATTGTCCTGGGATGTTCAGTGCTATTCTGTAGTGAAAGAATATGTTCATCTTTGTCTGATGGTCAGATACCAAATCATTGTTGTCTCAGCCAGTCACATTTGCTAAAATGCAAGTTATGTCTTTTAGTTTATTCTTTCTAACATGCAAAAATAGATTTTGCTTGGAATTGTATACTGCTTTTCACCAACCCAGTTTTCTTCTGTGTGACAGTTTTGATCGTTCATGTTGCTTTTGTACATGTTAAAGTGCACCCACAGTTCCTCCATAGTTACAGCAAATGATTGTAAACCATGCTTCAACATTTAGGAGAGTTTAGAAGAAGAAGAAAAAATTAGAAGATGAAATGCTAGGTGTCCCCCTAACTTGTGGACACACTGGGCATTCAAATAACTCTGTACCTCAGGTGACACGGCCATACTCATCTCCATCATTGTTTGTAATTCTGCTTTCTAAAAACTACAACTAAGTTGAAAATTTTCCAATAGCCCTGTGGGAGACTTTTCTGCTTTTTTTTTTTTTTTTTTTTTTTGAGATAGAGTTTCACCTGAACTACACAGCAGTCCTCCTGCCTCAGCCTCTCCAGTGCTGGGGTTACGGGCGTGTGCCACCACGCCTGGCCTTTTTTCTGCTCTTCTTGCAGCCTTGCAGAATTTGGGAACACACTCATGCCTTTGTTCCTGGAAGTTAATACCTGTGTCCTTTTCTGGTTTACTTTAGGGAAAACCACTAAAGGAGGCACAGGGAGAAATCCTGTATTCCGCCCACTTCCTAGAGTGGTTTTCAGAGGAAGCCCGCCGCATTTATGGAGACATTATCTCTACCCCCAGCAAGGAAAGGCGGGCCTTGGTCCTCAAGCAGCCCCTGGGTGTGGCCGCAGTCATCACACCGGTAAGTGCAAGGCCAGCAAGAGCCCAGGGTAGGAGATTAGGTCGGAAATCCAGAGACCATTTACTCCTCCTTGTGAGCAGGCGTGTCCATCCTGTTACCCTTAGGTTTCCTGATTCCTTTGCAGTGGTGGAGGCGTATTTCCAGGTCCTCTGGGCTAAGGTTAGGCATGGTGATAGTGAGGAATGCAGAACACATTGCTGATGCCTTCAGAAATGGTGTGACCCACGGGAGGAGGCACATGTCTTTTCTGACTTGCCTTAAAGCAGGGACAGTGAAACTTGCGGAGACCAAGTGCCCATACTGCTGGTGATGTCATGTCCTGGACCTCCTACTCCTTTCTGAGCACGCGCCTGGCCACACTGTGCGCCGTTACCCGATGCTCGGCTGTTGGAGCAATGCTGGGGCGAGCTGGCTTGCACACTGACTGAGAGGGCTCTGCGTGCCCACTGTGGCACTCCTGCTATAGCTTCGCCACCACTACTATAAAGTCTTCTTCCTGGTATTTTCCAGCACCTCTAAAAAGATTGTCTGGAATGTACCATTTTTAAAAAGAATATAGATAGCACACATTTTTAAATGTACACAGTTTGGGAAAAATTATGTTTTCATTATGGTTATTACCAATAGCAGCCTGTGTGCATTTACCCGCCAGCAGAGTCAGGGCCAGGTTCTGCAGGACACAAGGCTAAGAAATACAAGGCTGTGTCTGCCTGGATGGGGCACCAGCTCCCCAAGTACACTTGAGGGCACCAGCTTCCTAGCAGGGAGCAGCCCCTGGTGGACTCCCTTTACCAGCTCCCACATTAACTTCTCCCCAGCGTCTGCCAGCCGGTCCAAGACCACTGTCCCTTCCTGCTGGGCACAGGCACAGGTAGAGTCCTCCATGGTGCCCACACTGACTGGCTGTGCCCCAAGGCTCACTTGGCCTCAGGCAGGTTCTTTCAGTTTCCCCAAAGGAAATAGTAATTCCAACCTCAAACGATGTGAAGGGTTTAGAAGGGTTTAGATAATTACAGTGCTTAAAACAGTACCTAATATCAAATAAGCACTATAGAAGTATGTGTCAAAATAAAATAAAATAGTTACTGTAGTTACTGTAGATATGTGGATGTCTATAGGACCTGTATATAGAGGGAAACAAATCATTTACCATTTTTCAAAATCACCATAGCTATTATTTTCTCCCAACAACCTCCAGCCAAATCCACACTACCACCTGTGCTTATAAATAAGATTTAGTTGGGAAACATCACATCTGCTCGTGTGCATGGTCTCTTTGATGGGTTTCAGGATGCAACTTCAGAGTCGAGTTAGTTGTGACAGGAACTGTACCTCCCAGGAAGCCTGAAAATCTTACCACCTGGCCCTTTACAGGAGACACTGGTCCACGTAGCTTTGTCCTGTCTTCGTGGACACCTTTGTCTCCTGAGTGCCTCAAGTCATTGAGGGCCAGGTGCTCAGGGAGCTCACCCAGGCAGCTTGGGGAGCAGGTTCCCCAGGCAGTTGTGCAATGGAATTTGTTGACTGCCTGCCCGTGGAACAGTGAGGTCCTTCCTCTCACATCTTGTCCTCTTCTCTTTGATCCCAGTGGAATTTCCCCAGCGCCATGATCACCCGGAAGGTGGGGGCCGCCCTGGCAGCCGGGTGCACCGTGGTGGTGAAACCCGCCGAGGACACGCCCTTCTCTGCCCTGGCCCTGGCCCAGGTGAGCCTCTCCCTGGGACTCTGCAGAGCCAGCCAAGTCCAGCTGTGGATTTTCTTCAAGGCTGGAATGAAACAGTTTTGCAGCTTCCTTCTTTTCCTCTCTGCTGCCTGGTGGTATTGTGTTTTAATCTGTTCAGAGTTTTTTTTAAGCCAGAAGTTGCTCTTTCTAGAAAAAAAAAATAGATGGGAGACTTTGTGATACCTGCAGCCTGTATATCTTTTAGTCCACCCTAAAAATGATATCTATCCTTCATCTCCATTAAATAGGCACTAAAATGTGGGTGCTTCTCACACTTGGGGTCTCTGTCCCTCACTATGCTTGTTTCAGTTCCATCTGCATCCAGGCAAATCATATTCTGCTTAAAACCCTCCAATGGCTTCTTTTGTCATGCGATAAAACTCAGGCTTCCTACAGTAGCCTTCCAGCCAGATGTGGTGGTGCATTAATGTACACTCTGGGAGGCTGAGGCAGGAGAATCACAAGTTCTAGCCAAGCCTGGGCAACTTAGTGAGACCCTGTCTTAAAATTTAAAAATTTATAAAATGGCTGGGGATGTGGGTCAATGTGAAGAACCTGGATTCAATTTCTGATACTACAGTGATGCCCTGCCCGACCTCTGGTACCCTCTGACCGTCTGTCACCCAGAGCTTCTTATCTCAGGCCACTCTGGACCTGCCCCATGGGTCACCCTCAGCCTTGAGCCAGCTACAGAGGTGCACACCTGTGACCCCAGGTACCTGGGAGGCTGAAGCATGAGGATGGTACAGTCGAGGGCAGGCTCGATTACTTAGCGAGACCCTATCTCCAAAAAACTAATAGGGCTGGGGATGTGGCTCAGTGCAGGAGTGCTGGGCTTGGTCCCCAGTACTGAAAATCATTCCTTGGCTCTGTTCCCTTCCTCGGCCTTATCTGAGCGTCCCTCTCCTGCCCACAGCTGCTGTGTTCGGGCCACCGCCTGGCTCTGTGTGTGGGTCCCAGCCCCTGTGGCCGTGGCTGCCCTCTGCCCCCTCCCACAGGTGTCAAGAGACCTCCAGGTGCTCCCCATGTTCTGATGGCTGGTAGAGCCACCTGTATCATGAATACTTCCTTTAACTGTCTTGCTATCAATGCCACTGATATTTTGGTCTTGCTACCCAGTTGCTGTCTTCATGAGAAGATTTAGGGGAATTCAGAAACTCTGTTTCTACCACCATCTTCCCAGAATCCCAGTCAGATTTACATAATGTTATGTTCACGGGATTCAGAAATTCAAAGAATTCAGGACATGTCTTATCCAAAGAGAATCACCATGGAGAGAGTCCAGTTCCCCAGCGGGCTGCTCTGGACAGCAGCTGCCCCTCTGGTGCCCTGGGTAGGCCTTGGCTGAGCTTGTCTCTCTCCCTCCCTTTTTTCATCTCCGGTTGGGCATGGCATTCTGGAGGCTGAGGCAGGAGGATCACCATGAGTTCAAAGCCAGCCTGGACAACATAGTGAGACCCTGCCTCAAAATAAAACAGTGCAAAGCTAACACATCCACACAAAACACACACACACACACACACACACACACACACAGAAAAAAAACCTTTTCTAATCAGCGCTCTGGGAGATGGACTCAGAGGTACTTTGCTTGTGGCTCTGCACCAATAGCTTTGCACTAACTCCTTTCCACCCTCTGGCTGGAGAATCACCACCTTTTGTCTTGAATACCCCTTTGCATTTTCTTGGGAAAGAAATTTAATGTTTAAATAGCAAATGACAGCAAAATTTATACCCCAAGAAGTTTATTTTAATAATCTTTAACAGCCATTAATGTTAATATCACTTTAGCACTAAAAATTGTATTTCAGATTCAAATACGTGTAAAACATAAATATATAAGTGTGTAATTACTTATCATGTGTAAATATCGATACATACTCTCGATGGAGATTGAACCGAGGGCCTCGCTCATGGGAAGCTCACGTCCCACCCCCGAGTTCCCCCCCAGCCCAAGCGTGTTTTCACGCCATGCACATGCTTGCTTCAGCAGTGTGGATATTACAGACTGGAAGGGTATTATGAGCCCAAGGTCAGCTTCATTTTCTTCCCATTATTCTTTGGCTCACACATCTGTTCAACTCCGTTTTCTGCTTGTCTCTGTCTAATAACCTGTCCCATGCTGGCTGTTTGCCTTCCAGCTTGCAAACCAGGCAGGCATCCCTGCCGGGGTGTACAACGTCGTCCCCTGCTCCAGGGCCAAGGCCAGCGAGGTTGGGGAGGTGCTCTGTACCGATCCGCTGGTGTCCAAGATCTCCTTCACCGGCTCAACAGTCACGGGGAAGGTGCGTGGTACGTCTCTAAACTAGCATCATTCTAATATTTCTCTTTCCTCCTTTCTGTTTTTTGTTTTTTGGTTGATTTGTTTTGTTTTGGTTTTGGTTTTGGGGGGCTTTTGGGGGGAGGGTTGTTTATTTGTTTTTGTTTTCGGGCCTGGAACTGGCTGTGTAGTCCAGGCTGGTTTTGAACTTGTGGTGATCCTCCTGCCTCAGCCTTCGGGTGCCAGGATTACAGCATGCACCGTCACGCCTGCCTTTCTTTTTATAGAGTATGAAAGTACTATTTTCTTTTCATCACAGACTTTTAAAAGATTTCTAGCAGAGTGTTAAAGCTTTAGTAACACAGTGTCTTCTCATCCTTGAGATGTCTGGAACTGTTGGGCTTCTAGGTGAAGATACAGAGCAGCAAGGGTCCCCTTGGTTTGCTTAATGTTGTGCAGCGGAATACCATTCCATCACATTTCTTCAAATGCAGATTGTACATTTCTTTCCTAGAATTAAGGATTCCAGAGTGAATCACCAAGGATGCTGAGATGAGTGTCTTACAATTGAACAAAAATTGTATTTAGTATAAAGATATTTACAGAAATGTAAAAATCTTTTTTTTCCATAGCTGTGTCTTTTTCCTTAAGTGTTGGCAAGTTCTTTCTTTAAAGCTTCATGTACGTGCCTGGGAGTAGATTTGTACTGATCCTTTTAAGTGTTCACAAAAAAAGGGAAAAGTCACAGTGAAACCAAAATTCTTATTTATAATGTTTTGAGATGATATACCCTTTCCTACTACATGTACGTGTACGTGTATATATACATACCTGCATGCATGCATATATGCATTGCTAGACATAAGTAAAAAAAAGTGGTCTCCCGAGGGAAACAGCATGCAGAGGCTGACAGTGGCCGAGAACAGGGAGCCAGGCCAATCACGGTCAGTCCCGGGACGCCGAATCCTGAGGAGATCAGCTGTGGACACCAGGGCTGAAAGGACCAGGAAGGACAGTATTGCTGCAGCTCCGGGACCCATGGCAGGCCAAGCCAGGGTGGGCCATTGCTGTGAGGAAGACAAGCTGGAGTGACTCAATAGGGACCCCACGGTGGAAACCATCCTCACACCAGAGTGAATTCTGAAGTCAACAGCCTGGTAGTAGCATTTTTTAGAAATTTAAAATGAAAATAGTTGTGTTGAGTCTAATATGTTTAAGTTAGGCATGGTGGCACATGCCTGTAATCCTAGCACTTGGGAGGCCGAGGCAGGATTGCCAGAAGTTTGAGGCCACCCTGGGCTACATAGTGAGCTCACAGCCAGCCTGAACTTGGTCTACTTCACTTGAACTATCTCAAGTAGGTCAGTCTTTCTCATAGCCATGATTGGACAAAGACCTACTGTCCTGTAATGAAATAGGCTGAACAGCTTTCTTAGCCATAAATCTCATACTGGAGTTTAATAATTATATGTACAAGAAGTAACACTTGTCCATCGAACAAGTCCCATAAATTTATTTTAAGGGAATAACTGCAGTTAAAGGCAAGGAATTGGAAACCACTTAAATGTCCATATCTGGAGGCTGGATAATAAGGTTATGGTACAGTCACACAGTGGAATACTATGCAGGTGTCTAAAGGAATGTTCTAAAATCATATGTTACCATAAGCAGATTTTCACATTACAGAATTACATTAAAGGCACAAGAGGCGGGCATGGTGGTGCACACCTGTAATCAACACTCTCAAGAGGCTGAATCAGAAGGATCACCACAAGTTTGAGGCCAGCTTGGGCTATATAATGAGTTTAAGGCCAGTCTGGACTGCATAGTGAGATCCCATCTTAAAAAAAAAAAAAAAAAGTCAGCCAGGGATTTAGTTCAGTGGTGTAAACACCTGCCTGGCAAGTGCAAGGTTGTGAGTTTGATCCCCAGTACCAAAAAAAAAAAAAAAAACCAAGGTGTAAAGTGTTATGAACATGTTAAGATGTTACACATGTTACAGATAAGTGGGAAAGATAAAGCAGGTTACAAAGCTGTATGATTATACCCTATTTTCTGTTTTTCAAAGAAAAAGTATATATTCTGAATGTATATCTTGAAATGCTGTCAGTGGCAAACCATAGCTTAAGGAATTCTGGGTGATTTTTTTCCTTGCCTTGTTTCTATCTTGTGATGTTCAAACCTATCCCTTATACTTTAATGCTTACGTGGTGCAAAATTCAAGACAGTGTTACCGCGTTTACCCTAAGTCCCACCTTGCCTCCATCACAGCCCTGGTTGGTCTCCTCTATGAGCAATTGTTACTTTCTTTAGTGTCTTCCCAGTGGTTTTTTTATCACATGTAAACAAACGTGAATGCCCTTCTTCATCTCTCCCCTTTCCTGTGCACACTGCTGCCCCCTACGCACTGTGTGTGCCTTCTTTCCTTACTAAGTGAGCTGGCAGCAGAGGCCTCGTGGCCCGGGTCCTTGGCTTTGTTGCTCACACCTTGCACACTCCCTACCGCCTGCAGGTCCTGCTGCGCCACGCAGCCAGCACCGTAAAGAGGGTCTCCATGGAGCTGGGCGGCCTCGCACCATTCATCGTCTTCGACAGCGCCAATGTGGATCAGGCCGTGGCAGGGGCCATGGCATCTAAATTTAGGAACGCTGGTCAGGTGAGTTACCTAAAATCTCCAGAGTCTGAGGTATAGCTATGTGGGCTTAACAAAGATCACACAATACCACCTCCACCACCTGCTCTCTCCTGAGGGTTCTTTCTCTTAATTGGGGTGGAAATCACCTTGAGTGATAGCACCTGTCAGCCCTTGGTGTTACAGTCTGGGTTCTCCAGCCTGTAGACCTCCGCCCTTCCAGGCCCCAGCCCTCAGTGTAACAGCTCTGGAGCTGTACGCAGTAGCCAAGGCTCTAACCTTAGCAGCCATCTGGAACTCTTTTTAGCAGCCTCTGTTACTCTCTGGAGCTCCTCACAGCTGGCTGCCCTAATGTGTATAGCTCTTTTTGAAAGCAACCTGTTCTGCTCCCTTTCACATAACCAGCAGATTTACAGGACTACCAAAAAAACGCTTTAAGTACACACACCAGAGAAAGCCCTCCCAGGTTAACCGCAGGAGGGTTAGATGATGCTGCTTATACAAAGCAACAGCAAGACTATGATTGGCCCAAATTCAGCCCAGCCTATTAATCCAAATTTGAGCCTGCTGATTGGTCCAAATTTGAGCCTACTGATTCAAACCTGATTGGTTCAAATTCTAGCCTACTATGGTCAGGGTAGGCATCTCTTGCCTGTGCAGGGCAGCCAGGACAGCTGCCCCTGTAGCTGTCAGCCAAAGCACGCCCCCTTCTGGCTGTCAGCTGAACAAGGGAAAGGTTGGGCTTTGGTCTATCTCACTTCCATCCTACTTCATTCTTTCAGCAAGCCTTTATTTATTCCCTTTGATTTAACTAAGGACTGCAAGGCCTGAGTAGACCACAGAGAATTAAGGCATAGTCTCTGGCTTTAGAGGATTCCGTGAATTGCAAATGTGTTTCAATTAAACAATCCTCTCTTCTTCTCTCTTCTACCCCTTGAATCTGGTTGTTTCCATGGATCTCCTTTACTGGGCTGTCTTCTTAGACACAAAATAGCCTTCAGCTCTGAGGTGCCCTATCTCAAGGGAAAGAAGAAAGGAAGGGAAATTCTGAGAATAGTTTTTGGAAAAACTCAGAACCCTGCTTCCTGCCAAGACCTGCCCAGGTTTCACCCTCCCTAAGATGGGGTATCAGGAACACCCGATAAAGGTACGGACAATTCCAGATTGTCCTGGGAGAGTCACATCTGCCTAGGAAATCCTGGAATATTAGATTTCTCAGGGACCTTCCAAGTCATCTGATGCAAACCTCAAATTTTACAAATGAGAAAAGGAAAGTCTGGAAAGACAGTGTGACTTGAGTTACCCACCCTGAGGAGTGGGCACTGCACATAGAGCCAGCCTCTCTGTGCCTGTCCCAGCTGCCACCAGGAGCCTGGCTTCTAAGGAAGTAGTCTTTAGCTGAACATACCATCAATTTTAAATGCTTTCGAGAAATAGAATAAATACACCAGAAAGGTTCTATTATGAAAAGGTGAGATGTTGCATACTGTTCTATGTTAATTTTCATCTTTGTTTTGGCCTTTGGTAATTAATTTTGCCCTTTCACGTAACTTTAATTCACCTGATTGAAATAGATAGACTTCCCTTTACAAACACAAATGCCAATGTGTATAGTTGAAGACTATTTGTATAGTTGAAGGTGTTAAACCATAGGGTTACAACTTTGGGGTAGGTTTCTTTTTTTCTACTAGGATAGTACGTGATGAAGAAAAAAGACAAAAAATTTATTGGTGATTACATTTCTTTTAGTTACATTTTACAACTTAAAGACAGGATCTGATCTAATTGAAAAAATAAGCAAAGTTTTTTCAGTAATTTAGACTAACATGGAAGAAGGGCCTTAGGCTTTTTTTGTTTTGTTTTGTTTTTTGTTTGTTTTTGATTTTTTTGAGACAGGGTCTCTATATGTAGTTCAGGCTGACCTTGAACTCACTGTGTAGCCCAGGCTGGCCTTGAACTCATAGTAATCCTCCTGCCTCAACCTCTCAAGGGCTGTGATTACAGGTGTGTGCCACTGTGCCCAACAGGTCCATTTTTAAAATGACAGGTTCAGGTAAACACTTAGAAGGATCAGCAAGAAAATGTAAGTTAGCATTTGACCTTATTCTTTATAGCCTCTCTCCTGTTGCTGCTAAACTTCTCTCTCAGGAGGATTGTGCCCCTCTTTCCTACTCATTTTAAAAGTTTATTCAAGACATTTAAAAAAATACAGCATAAGTGGCCATTAGTCTTGTTGTACACAGATATTTATACCTGCTCACATGTTTGACTGTAGGCGTGTAGCAGCTATGGAGGGAGGCGGAGAGGAGGTGCAGTTATCTTGGGGCCCAGCCCATCCTGGGGAGTAGAGCAGCAGGTTGGACACATGACAGGGCCACCTGGGGAAGTTTTCCCAGCAAGGAGGCATCTGTGTCACATTTCCTGGTTGGATCAGTAACTCTCAACAAACTGACTCTGTGGGCTTACTTCTGTCCCCTCTGCAGACTTGTGTTTGTGCAAACCGATTCTTGGTGCAAAGGGGTATCCACGATTCCTTTGTAAAAAAATTTGCTGAAGCAATTCACAAAAGCCTACACATAGGGAATGGATTTGAGGAGGGAACTACTCAAGGCCCATTAATTAATGAAAAAGCAGTGGAAAAGGTAAGTTCATTTTAGTATTTGTGAACGTAAACTGTATGGTTTCAAAATGAAAAGCTTAGCTGAGCAAAATCACTTTGGTAAGATGCCCAGTAAGTCTGGGAAAGCGCATGGTCAGGTGACGTTGTCTTATCATGAGCCTCTCCAGCTGTCATTACACTGAGACCTTATGATATCTGCTTCCCTCCCCATCATAGTGGCTGTAATTCTTCTTTTAATGACAGAATACCCTTTCAGGAGAATCCCTGAGAAATCTCTCCAGCAGGCAAATAGAAAATCATGGGTTCCATGTTCAGGATTTAGACATGCAAAACAAAACCTCTTTCAGGAAGGATTTGTGTGATGAAAAAAATGATGCATGCTAGATTACTAGTAAAGTGAGATTGCTTCGCTCTGCTGGTTTTTTAGAGTGCTAAGAAACTTTCTTATAATACCTGATATTCAATATGTCCAATATGTTGCCTAGACAAGGATTTTAACAGTCTTTAAAATCAGGCAGATGCGGCAGTTGGAAATGGTTTGTGGGACAGAAGGAGGGAGGAGGCTACAGGGGTAACAGGTGGAACTCAGCCGATTCCTAGGTGAACCAAGATCAAGTAAGGCAGAGGCAGTGCTCACGGGGGCAACACAGTCCATGCCAGGGTCTTCAGCAGCCTGAGAGCCAGAGGGCCAACCTCAGACTCATGGCCACCCCAACCCAATGGGCAGTCACTTCAGCCAAACCCATAGCCATTGCTGTCCCCCAAGGAAGCATGGAGGTCATATGGTGCTCTGACAAGTGTCTGGTTATTACCTTGTGTTAGTTACTCTCAGGACAGAAATTGCATTAAAGTTCACAGGATACCACTTGCATTTTAGAGGTAACTTTGGATGCTCTGACATGGGGGCGCTTGCTTGTCTAGTGAAGGTGGTCTGAGTTCATGTCCCAAATGGTAATTCTCAACACCCCACTCCTGTGCTTTTCACAGGCAGTATGCCAGTGTTCCCAGGCCGCCAACTATTAATTTGTCTCAAGTAAGGCCAAGGATTTTGCTTTGTTTTGCTTTGCTTTGCTTTGCTTTGTTGGTAGTGCTGGGAAATGAAACCCAGAGCATCACAGGAGCAGGCATCACTGTGCCACACCGTTTTAAGGGCCCAGAGGATACTCATTTGCAGCCAGTCTGGGTGGGAGCTGTGTTGGAGGGGTTTTTCCCCTAAGTGGATATGCAGATATTGCCCTCTAGAGGGCGCTGCATACTAGAATTTCAGTTAAGCACAACTGCTTTAGTGGAGTTTGGTAAAGGTAACCTTGTTTAGGAACATGGTTTCAGGCTAGGGATATGCTCAGTGATAGAGCACATGCATGAGGGCCTGGGTTCCATCCTCAGCCCCCCAAAAAGCAAAAATAAAAGTCAGTCGGGTTAGCTCCAGTGTGCACACCATTATAAGGGGGCTTTAGGGAAAAAGTACTGCACATCACATTTAATACAGAGAGGGCAGAGCATGTTCTGTTGGGGATAAGGAAGTGAGATGCTGTTAAATAAGTTATAAATAGATTTCTAAAATACGAAAGCCACAGAAAGCCATCCCAGCTAACAGGGATTTGTGCCGGCAATGCGGTTTTTAGATTCAAAGTGCCTGAGTCTTGATGGCAGAACATGCCCAGGCCTGTAGCTGTGTCTCTTCTGAAACGCTATAGGCGATTCAGGCAACAGTGGAGGAGAGGAAGACCGTGGCGCACCAGAGAATGTGATGAACTTCTGCAGGCAGAAAGGGGCTGTGTTAAGAGAAAAATCAAAGCAGGCGATTCTGTCCTGGGCAGCTGCAGAGGGCGTCAGAGCCTGTCAGGAATCGGTTGTGCAGGGAGTGGGAGGTTGAAGAAGGGAGCCCCAGAGGCAGTAGATTATACTCTTGCACTGTTTCCGGCTCATTCCCACACCAGTCCTCCCACCCCAGTACCCATAGGCCAACAGACACACTTGTTCCAGGCAGAACAGTTATTCTAAAGAAGTCCAGCAGCTGGCCCAGGGGTGCTGGGCTTCAGGAGTGACGCCTTCTTGCCTGTGTCCTTTGGGGAAAGGGAGCCACCCAGTGCATTATTCTGCCATGTCAGAATAAACCCAAGTTCACAGCAAAGGCGAACACAGTCCTGATGCCTGAAAACCATCTGCACAGAAGAGCAAAGATCACAGGAGGAAACAGAGCAGACCCTGAAGGAAGCAGACAGTGAGGCAACAGAAAGGAAGTCTCTTATGAGTGTTGAGGAGATGGTATACCTGCAAAACCAGGAGCATGGTCTGTGAAAGTGAAGCCATGCAAGCGAGACAGTCTGAACACACAACTGTCCAGAAATCCAGCAGCCAAAGATAGAAGTTAAAACTTCAGAGAACTCATGGAATAAAATGAATCATAGAGAAAGAATATAGCCGAGCTCTTTGAAATTAGAGTTACAGACACAACTTGTTTAACGACCAAGCTGTGTTCCTGAGACGTGCTCATTAAATGACTGGGTCGCTAAGTGAGGAATTGTACATAGGATGTACATTACAATATTCAGAAGAAAGAAGTGGTTAAGCTCCAACTTGATGTCTTTGCTTTTATTTGCATACCCCATGCAGTGCTATATTGTATAATGTAACATAAAGCTACAGTAGCCACTCTGTAATCAGCAAAAATTACAGTCATGTACTATAGAAGAAGCCACCATAAAGCCACACTGCCACTCACATTCCTGCCTGGTAAGTCTGAATGTGGGTAAGTCTGAGCAGGTCACCTCAGTCATAAAACCAAACAGTCGTTAAACAGGTAAGTCATTAAACAGGACTATCTGTAAACTGGAGTGAGGGGAGAGATCCCTTACTGTGAGGAGCTGTAGAATGAAAGAATTGAGAAGAGGGAGGAAACGTCATTTATCCAATAAATAATTGACAAAGACTTCTCAGAGATGGGGGAAAATAACTTAATTCTTTAGTTTAAAAGAACTGCCAGTTACCAAGTGAAAAAAATGAAAGGCAGATGGGCTGTAACGTACTTAGAGGTATGCAGTTGGTGTACTCGGTAATGTTCCTGGGTGACCAAATCAGCTACGGACACTTTCTGGGAACAGAATGTTTGGCCCCCATCTGGAAGGGGTGCAGATCCATAGTGAAGAGAGCGAATCAGAAGAAACCAAATGCGTAGTTCGATGACATGGGACCCAAGAGTCTGGGACGCACACACAAGGGTGTAAGGGAAGTGACCCCAGGAAATCAAAAGAAGACCAATTAGTTTTCTGCAGCGTGAACATGCTAAGAGACTGCCACTTGGAGTCTCCTCAGCCAGCCTCCCTAAGGGCTCTTCTTTTCCTTGTCACACAGGTGGAGAAGCATGTGAGTGACGCAGTCTCTAAAGGGGCCACCGTGGTGACAGGCGGGAAGCGGCACTCGTATGGAAGGAACTTCTTCGAGCCCACCCTGCTCAGCAATGTCACTGTGGACATGCTCTGCTCTCACGAAGAGACTTTCGGGCCGCTGGCACCAGTTATCAAGTAAGCTCCTCTGACCAAAGGGAAGACCAGAGATGTAATAGAGCGTCCCATGCTGCTGTACGGCTGGGGGCCGAGCAGGGGTTGGCACCGAGCCCACCAAAGAGCAGAGTGAATTCATGACTTTCGAGTTTCTGTGTCTTAATTCTTCAGATAACATCCCACTCCCTGAGTGCTTTGTTCCAACTTTTTTTTGCACTTTGATCTTTCCAGCCATTTCTTCCCTATAGCCAATTCTTCCTGCTTCAGTTTTCCCCCCTTACTCTGCTGGAGCTGTTTGTCTCTTTTCTTACATTTTTATTCTGCTTCTCAGTTTCTTCCTGATCTGGCATACACTGTGCTGTTTGTCGTCAGTTTTTAGTCTTAGAGCTCCCCAGCCGTCTCCTGATTTCCCATGCTAATTCACCTTTAGCCCCTGAATTCTGTGCATCCGCAACACCTGCCATGGGGCTCTGAGAAAAGCTGAGACCCAAGTTTGAGCTCCTGATGGGTTTAGAGGGGAAAAGGGCTGAGTTTCAGGATAGGGCTGGGGGTTCTAGTACCAAAATCTGGTCTCAGCACCTCTCCACCCACCGCAGCATCTCTTCCTGAGTATTTTGCAGTTAGCTCTATCACAATAGGCTGGCGAAAATGAGGCTGCCGCCTCCTGCTCCTGCCCATGCTTATTGTGCATGGCTGGTGTGTCAGCTGGGTGTGGGCACTGCCTGGGCCCCTCTGCTGTCCCCTAGCACCTAGCACAGATCCAGGAGTCCAGGACTACAGACAAGATCACTGGAAATTCAGGGGTGCGATGGAGGGGAGCGGTGCCTCACCTTCCTGGCCTGCAAAAGTATCTGGCACTTTTTGGTGTTTGTTGCTGATAGAGCTTTTTCAAGTCATGATTCTCCTTCTCTCCCCTCTGGCATCTCCAGCACTGAGTTCCCACAAGCTGCTGCCACTTGCCCAAGGTCGGAAATCTTATTTATGATGTACTTTGCTAGCCTTGGTACTATTTTGCTTATGGAGTTTGCATATTATCCCAACATTACAGAAATATACCACTTCAAGAAAGTTCATCCTTTATTTTAATAGAAATTTTTTTCCTAGAACATGAACCAGAAGCTTTCTCAGGTAGCCAAAAGGATGCAGTGGCTAGCATTGCAGGCTTTGGGGGTGACTGGGGTATAGATTTAGGCTTTGCTGCCTGGTGTTGGAACCTCAGGCAGGTTAAATATTTCTGAGTGTGCTCCGCATAGCCCTGCAGAGACAGCGGGCTCCCTTTGCTAGTGGATCTCCATATTTAAAAACTGAGATGCTTAGAACCTCATGCCACAGTTATAGTTCTGGAATGACAGAAAAACAGCACTCAGATCTTGTTCCTGAAATAAAATTAGAATGCTGGAAGAGACTGCAGAGGGCTTTGGCACAAATCTTTCCCTCAAAGAGGAACAGACACCACACACGGTGACTCTGGGGAGCAGCAGTACGTGGCAGAGCCTGTTTTAAAGCTGGCCTTGCCCTCTGCCTCTGAATAGACTTCCTCTACTGC
>PVJX010028264.1:0-24058 GCA_004027295.1 Dolichotis patagonum | reverse complement strand
AAAGGTCCGAGAAAGTCCCAGGAACTGTTTCAGATTTGGAAAGACTTAAGAGACATAACGACTAAATGCAATATGTGATAGAATTATTTCGATAACATAATTGAAACGACTGACAAACCTTAAAGGATTTGGGGTCAGCAACTCACTCTGACAGGGGTCGAGTAGAAAAAGTTCTTTGCATTACACTCCTAACTTGTTTGTAAAATTGAGATTATTTCAGAATTAAAGTACTATACACTAAAGAAAAAAATAAATTTTTATACCAAAGCAAGAAATAACACATGACAAGAGAAAGAAAAGCCCACCATATGTTCCAAAACCTTGGGATTTAGAGACCTGAGTAATTAATTTATGAACATGAGTATCCAAGACAACAAAGTTGGTGATGGATCAGAAAACTGGGTTGTTATTCACAGTTTCATCTCATACATGTCCTGTGAGATCTGAATAATTTCTCCTTCTTTCTCCACTCAGTGTCTACTCCTAAAATATCTTTTCTAGCCACTAAACTCTATAGACAACTTGAAGTCTGTAAATAATAACTTTTTAAAAAAGTTGAATGCTGATGGTTTCTAAATGCTTATTTATTATAATGCCTTTCTCAAAATTTGGCAAAAGCTAGTTTATCATCCAGTTGCTCTGTTAATTAAACTAAACATCCTTTAAAGTAAATTTTAATTAGTGAAATTATAATTTTCTGAGTAGGCGATGTGTACACGGTTGTCCCTCTAAACCCATGGAAGACCAGTTCCAGGCCCCTCTTGGATACTGAACGCCATGCGTGCTCGAGTCCCTTAAATAAAATGGTGGAGTATTTGCATATAACATGTGCACATCCTCCTAAATACTGTATGTCTAGATTACTGGTACTATCTAATGCTATGTAGATGCTATGTAAATAGTTGTTATGCTATTTAGGGAATGATGTGAAGGAAAAAAACCCCTGTACATATTCAGTACACTTTTTTCTAGCTACTCTTGACCCGCAGTTGGTTTAATTCATGGATGAGGAGCCTGTAGGTATAGATGGCAGGCTATATTTTAACTGAGCAAAATACTACTTTATAATAAACTTAAGTTTTGCATAGAACATGTTCAGATCCACGTGTAACCAACAAGCCAGCCAGCCAGCTAAGCAATCAACCAAGGGAACCTCTGCAATGATCACTTCACAAAAGCTTTGTTTAGCTTCATGTTTTTCCACTTCCAGCTGTTGTAATATTTTTTTTCTCAGTGTAGTCATAGCATTTTAGAAATAATTTCAGTGTGTTAAGCAGAAAGTCTTCAGCAAAATCTCGCATGCCTCTGAATCATTTGATAAGTGTTTTTGAACTATCATGAGCCACTCTCTGAACTGTGAGGCTGAGATGCCAGAAAAGTTCATTAAGGCAGAGAACAATGAGATTCAAAGTAGAGAAATTAATAGGGTATACAGCCTTTACTATGCATAGAGGGAAGCTGTGGTCATTTTCTGCCGGGCCTACCTTTTTTTTTTCTGGGCTCAGGAAACTGGCAGATAACAGATATTCAGGCTTGTGCTGGTTTATCTCTCCTGATATCACTTCAAAGAGTCACATTTTACACACAGTGGTCTCTGCCAGGTTCCAGAAGGACCTTGAATGAATTTTGGTCTTATCTCCCTGGTGACAAAACATTCAGGGAGCTCATTATATTTGAGGAACACTGCCAACAGAGAAATGGAGGATTCCATAATCATAATGGAGTTTCACATAAAAAGATTCTTGATGGAAAGATGCTTTTGGAGTTAAGTTTTTCTTTCTACATGCTTCTCAGAGATAAGGTATTAAAGGTGAAGGATGAAAGAATTTGAACTCCTAAGCAGATGTACATATATCAGTAGACCATATTCCTTGAATAAGAGTACATTTATTATCACCATTTTTTTCCTTTGGCCTAACATCCCTCTGGCCTGTTGGGCTTTCCAAACTTTACTTTGATAGGCTACAATGGATGAAGAACAGCAGATAGCAAAAACGCTGCTAAAACTGTATAGATTGCCAAAGAGTGAAAATCTTTTTCTACTTTTAGGAATGTTACAATAACCCTCACATGGTGATGTCCTAAAAAAATGTCTTTCTCATAATGAAAAATGAAAACATTTGCACAAAAATGAAACTCAACTGTACCAATGTATTTCTTGCTAGGATTTTAATTGTGCCAAAATGTGATTTTGGCTCATTCTAACTCTTTGGCTTCCTTTCTCCCAGCATAGGCAAAGTGTTTTCCAAGCCATTAGTCCTGCTTTTGAGGCTCTGTAAGCTGGAGACGAGATCTATAAACTCTGAGAGGGTCAAGATATGACAGAATTCTTGGCACAAAGTGGGTGGAAGGCACACAGTTGATGGAAGAGATATTTGTGGAATTGAAGTAATTTCGAAAATAGATTTTTTTCATTTAGTCTTGAATAGTTAATGCATATACTTGGTTCAAAGTTTAAAAGGTACCAAAAGGAATATTGTGAAAATTCTTATTTGTATGCTTTTTTCTCAACTACATGGCAACCAGTTTGCCAGTTTCTCATACATCTTGAGGGTATTTTTTTAGCATAAATAAAAAATGTATATTTCAACTGATGTCCCAAAGAAAAGCACACTTTTCTTCTTTAACATTCAAAGGTAAAATATAATTAAATGGACTGCTTTTAACTATGGGGCCTTAAAATCAAAGGAACTTCCTGGGTCGTATGTTTATAATGTCAATGACATTACCCAGGGGCCACAATTAGAGGAAGTTAAGATATGTGTGGCCAAAGAGATAGAATGAGCCCAAATCACATTTTGGCACCATCAAAATCATAGCAAGGAATACACCGGTACAGTTGGGTTTGTTTTGTGCAAATGTTTACCTTTTTTATTGGGATGTTTTAAAAAACTTTTTAGGATGAGGCAGAATCTTTTTTTTTTAAAAATTTTTTTTTATCTGTACCGGGGATCGAACTCATGACCACACGCTTGCAAGGCAGGTGCTTATGCCGCTGAGCTAAATCCCCAGCCCTAAAGGCAGAATCTTTACGGTTTTTTTCCTCCATAAAAAGAAGAAACCATAGTAAATTAGAGGATGAGGTAAAATTCACTCAGTTTCTGTGATATTAACCAGCTTGTCTGAACTTCAACAAAAGTTTCATATAGCGTATGAAAAAGTAGAGGGGTACAAGCTGGAGACATGAGCCTACTGAATTTTGATTTCATTACTGTTAAGTATTTGCCCACACACGCAAAGTGAATCTGGGCACCTGGATTCCCCAGGCCAAGTACTGAACTTAGGACAGAACCTCATCTCTCTGCCTTATATTCATCCTGGTGTCTCAAGAAGGGGTGTCTAATTCTCACTTGTGTTCTCTCTTGTGCTGTCTAATCCCATCCATCCCCTCTCATGTTTCAAAGATCCCATCTTCCCATGAAGTCTACTCAGATGCTTTCAGGTCCCTGTATTTTATGAACAGTGTTCACAAGGAAAGTCAAAATCCAGCCTCCTCATAGTCCCTTGAAAAAATAACACAGTCTAGGTTCCAGTGTGTGGCAAGGAACAAGTACATTGCTCTTAGTTAGAAGGAAGAGAGTTATTAGAGGTCTGGAATCTTGCCTGAGAGTTTTGTTTTCTTGGGTGTCCTAGAAATTCTATCTTTGTAGCTATCCTTGTTTCCAGCCCTCGGAATGAGGCAGCTACTAGGTGTTAGGGGGTGCTTTGTGTTTATCAAATGCTTGATCTCATTTGACTCTGCCATCACCTCGAGAGGCAGAGTATTGCACCATTATACTAACAAGGAAAAAAAAAGACTCAAGTGATTCTGCGATTTGACAATGAAACCATTCCAAAGTTCATGTTTGTTTCATCTTTTTGGTTCAGTAGTGGGCAAAACCAAAGACAAAAACAAAGCACAACAACGAAAAATACCTTTCCTTTAATTTAGACTGAAACTGTCAAGAACTCACTTAAAAAGCACGTTAAATTAACTACCAAATTATCAAGGCAATAATATTGGCATAACATGGGTAAGCTAATGAAAGGCAGGCAGACTGAGGCCTGAATCTGCCTGTCTTCTTTACCCTCGTTTCCAGCACCTGGCCCCCAAGTTCATCCTTAACTTTCTTCATTTCTCCACTTTAAGAAGCAAAGGGCTGGGGCAAGAGCATGTGTGGCCGGAAGCCCAGCGACTCATATTGAGTGTGTTCTGTGTTCACAGCCACCATTCTAAGAACCTTCCGTATGTTATCTCATTTCTGTCAAAACTCGGGGGGGGGGGTTATGTACTTATTCCCTCCATTTTACAGGCAAAGGCAGAGGGACTCTCGAAGATCTTGTAGCTATGAGAAGTGGCGGAGCCAGACATTCTGGTTCCAGAGCCTGCTCCTGATTACTGTGCTAAGCAAACTCTAAAGTGCGTGTGACGGACCCCGGCGGACATGGGGAACAGACGGAAAGAGGGAAGAGAACTCCATGAGAGGATTGAGCCTTGGTCTTTTATTAAAAATTCACAGAACAGCTATTCAGCACTCTCTGGCCCCCTCCTCACCATTCCTACTGTGTTGATTCCCCCCCCCCCCAAAAGAGCTTTCTTGGGGTCAGGAGCACGCCTGGGCAGTGCACCTCCCCAGAACCTGCCATGGGATGGACCCTCCAGTAAAGCACCCATCTCTTGAATAACTTCTTGATCAAAAATTTACACTCACAAGGACAATCTTTCTGATGCTACAGTCTGAGGAAAACCTTGCTGTAGGGTACTGTGAAGAAGAGAGTGTTCTTTTCAGATTCACCAAGGAAGGAAGAGATGCAGGCAAAGATTAATGTATATGAGCATCATCTCATACTGAGCCCTAAACTGGGCGTAGTGCACATGACTTCTCACTTAACCCTTGCTATAATTAATGCCTGAGCTTAGTGTTCCTTAAAAATGAGGAACCAGATGACGAAGGTTTGGAAATGGGTCTTTTGAGGCAGTCTGTCCTCTACGAAGTTGGCTGGGAACTCAGGTAGGAAGGTATCATTTTCATGGTCCACAGAAAGGCGTTTGGCCACAATCCTGCCTTCTCTTTTGCTTCTCTTCTGTCTTTGGGCTCTGGGCCAGCTGTAAAACTGCCACCCTAGCACCACCCAAACACAAGGGGCACAGACAAAAGTGAGTATTTTTCAGAGCCACTTTAGCATTGCAGACGTATTTATGAGGGAGAGTGGCGAGTTCTTCATTTTCCCACTGGGGGACTTCCAGTGCCTATTTCAGGGACATGAGATTCATTCAAGTCATTCCTGTTAGATGTGGTAGGGAGGGTACACAAGCTTGGGAATTGTGTCCTGGTGCCAGGAAAGGGCAGGAACAAGTCTGAGTAAGTTTTCTTAAGGTCCCCATTTCCTGACTATGTGGAGTCTTAAAATAAGCCCATGCCTGGATGCTCACGACGGCGATGGCTTGGAACACTGGCTAGGCAGGGAGATTTACTGCCTCGCTGTCTCTGTCCAACTATTTTAAGTGTCACTTATGCTCCAGTGTCTTTTTATATTTATGGATGTGCACTCCAGTCCAAAGAACTGCTGTACTACTTCCTGTGGGCTTCCTCCTAAGTGCCCTCTGAAATATTGACTGACTTGTATACTCTACGTGCTACAGAGCTCTCAGCAGTCCCCGTGGGGTCTCTATTTTCTACTTTGTATTTTACTTTGAAAAAAGAAGGCAAAAGTACATAGGTATGTTCCATTAACAACCACAAAATGCTGACCTTTCTTCTTAAGAGCAAAGCATGTTCTCTTTGTGGGCAAAGCTTTAGGAAATCAAAAGCATTTTCCTTGTGACATGAAACCTTCACCTCAGTATAAATGAGGAAACAGATGCCAACTTGCGTCACTTTGAAAAGGGTCAGGATAAATATCTTTTTCCTCTCCCTCTCCCTCATCAAAGATGCTTGTCCTCCCCTTCATGGTCACCTTGCCCTTCCTCTGCCTTACTTCCCTTGCCCTCTGGGGTGGGTCCGCACTGTGGATTAATTTTTACCTAACCTTTGACTATCAGGGCTTGCTGTTCCCACAACTATCTCTGGGCAGGAAACAGTGATGATCTGTCTTCCAAAGCATCATGATGAGAACTGTTTTCCCAGTAGAGGTGGCCTAGGGGACTCACTGAATGTCCCTGTGCATTTCCTCATCACTGGGCTCAGGATGTGCCTGATCCAATCTACCCTGGGAGAATCAGGAAGTGCGCTTTTGTGAGGTGTGGGTGGCAGGATGTGGGATAAATGCTATAGCTGCGATTAGAACAGAAATGAGAGATGGAAATGGCTCAGGAGGACTTTTACGTCAAGGCTGTCTTACCAAGTCTTGTTCGAAGGCACCTGAGAATACTAATGGCCTCTTCTGTAAGTGGGACCTGGTATCCAGCTGGAGCTATGGAACAGCCATAAATATCTCCAAGAGGTGAGGTAGGCTAGGTTGTCATGTAAATAACCCATAAGACTTCATTAGAGAATAACCGCCCCTATTTGTTCACTGTCTAGGGCCGCTTTTACCCGTGATTGTGGAGCTGAGCCTTGTGGCATAGAAGACCTAAGGATTTCTCTCTGGTCCTTTACAGAAAAAGTCTGCCCAGCTCTGGTCTAGAATAGGTGCTTCAGGAGGTGAGTAGAGAATGATCACACCATGTATGGTACCCCAAAAGGCTTCTTAAGGGCTTCAACTCTGTCTTGAAGAATATTTGAGACAGGAACAGGCCAGAGGATGGATGTGAAGGGTAGCTCTAAATAGCCATGAGCCTTAAATGCTAGGCTAAAATATTTTAAGTGACAAAACATACTATTTTTTTTCATTCTTCATGGGCAGTAGGGGTCAAGGTAGTGACTTTTAAAGGACACCAAAGCCCTGAGAATCAATTTTTTAAAGTGCTGATGTTTATCCCCACCTCCAGAGTTTGGGACTTAATTGGCTTCAGTTGATTTTTTTTTTTAAAACTTCCCAGGTGGCTCTATTGTCCCATTGGGGCCCCCTTATTAGATGAAGGAAATGGCCAGGCACGTGCCTGCAGAAGCCCAGGGCCAGGTAGACAGAGCAGGTGCCCAACACATGTGAGTCAAATGAACTCAGCAATATTGGTTTGTACCGAAGCCAGCCCGATAAGCCTCTGTTTTACTACAGTCAGCGCTATAGCATTCAGTTGGCCACATGGTTTCCAATAAAAGAAATGATTTCTGCCTGATTTTGCCTAATCCTGGAAAAGCTCATGATGCTCAGTGAAATACCACGTCTGTTTATAAATTTGGGCATTTATAGATTTTTCTCTCACTGTTGTTTTAATGTGACTATTTACAAGGCCTTACGCAATTTGCCTCTGCCTTGTTAACTCTGCGGTCCTCTCTTCCCCTCCGTGACTTCACTGCAGTCACTCTGGCCACTTTGCTGTGCATGGAACATACAAGGCACATCTTGCATCTACCTGGGGTGTGATTTGTGTCTTTTCCTGTGAAGTGCTCCCATGCTTCAGTAGCTCACCTTACCTGGTTGCTCCAGGGTACCGTTCTCAGGGAGTGGACTCCTTTCCACACAGCTCCCACCCACCCATCCATCCATCCATCCATCACCCGCACACCTGCTTCACTGTTCTTTACAGCACTTATCACCTAACAAAGGATGCCAGTTTCTTTGGTTTATTTTTTTTCTCTTACCACAAGGTGAGTGCTAAAACAGGAGGAGTTGTGTCTGCATTGTTGGTTTTTGCCATTAGTGGTGCCCAGAGCAGTTATTGGAGTTCAATAACGATGTGTCTCCTGGATTGGTGCTTTGACTACTTGGATTCATCCTAATTCCCAGCAGCCCCTCTGGTAAATCCTCCCTGTTTCTCCCTGTGCCAAAGAAAGGTGTCCTCTTTCTTTGGTTCCCTTCGGCTTTTTTTGCAAGTTTATAGTGTTTTGTTCTCACGGATTGATTTTTTTGGCTCTCCTACTACTTGAGAGCACCCACAGGCTGGGGAGGGGCACAGAGCTTTACACAGAGTACAGGCTGGGCAGGGCTGTGTTAGGAAACAAGCCAGGGCTTAGCAGCAGAATTTTGGGCCTCTTCCTCCCCTTATACTATGCTTTCCGCAGATACAAACCTATGCAGTTCTTTGTTTTATTCAGACATCTTGGCTTGAGCAGTATGGGATGTGTCACTACCGTGGAAGAGACACAGAGAGTTTTGATAAGAAAAGCTTAAAAATTCAGATGTTTTGGAGAATCTGTTGGTTCTAGGGAAGACATTTTCTTTCTCACATTAATTTGTACATCAAGTACTGTCAGTGTTGCCTCCATTTTCTCCACCACTTCTAAGTTGTAGTTATTTCTTATGTGGATACTGTGACAGTCTCCTAAACTGAGTACTCTATCCAGGCTCTTTCTCTAGGAATCGTCCTCTCTACACACCAGCTGGAATAAGCTTGTGGAAACACAGATCAGATGATGTCTCTCTCCTACTTTTAGATCATGTAATGACTTCTTGTTTCACTTGGGACAGAATGCAAAGGTGTTGCCATGATGTGCAGTATGCCAGCAATGCACTCCCACATCCATCTTCAACTTCACCTAAAGTTAGTTCCCCGTTATTCTCACGGCAGGTCCCCCCATATTTTATATTTTCATGCCATAGAACCTTTGCTGGCTCCTTTGCTGGGAGTGCCAGGCCTTTCTCTCACTCTGGGTTACTTTTGCCCAGTCTCCAATCTCACTCAGAGAAGTCTTCCTCAGAGAAACCTTGCCTAGTACTCTGGAGCTGTCCTGTCACATAACTTTTGAGCATCCAGTTCTTCCACTTTGCCCTATGATTCTCATTGCTTGCCCATCAAACTCTGAGTACCTCTGTTACCATCCAACTACACAAGAGGAAGTGTCTTCATCCATTTTATTAATGACTGTATTGTCAGCATCTTGAACACTGCCTGGTGAATAGTGCTCAGTAAACTTTTCTTGAATGGATGGAGGCTACATTTGTGTTTCTCTCACTAACTGTGTAGCTTTGCCCCTAACACAGTACCTGGCACATTGTAGGCACTCAATAAATATTTGTTGGATGAGCAAGTGAACCCATTTGAGACATTGCCTTGTCAGGCTCTTCATTAGAATCAAATTTTGAATATTTTTATTAAGTTGTGTTCCGATATGCACTCCTACCGTGAAAGGTTTATACATAAACACTGAGCTCTACTTTTAGACTCCAGAGCTGGGGCATGTATATTCTAACTACATTCCTCTCATCAATGTGATAGTATTTGTAGGAGTTTCCCAGTATTGACTTTAGTGTTGGAGAAATAAATAATTTTTCACCTTTTAGCATGAGATTTCTCGCAGCAATATTAGGAACTTCAACTCAGACCAGTTGGCCTCTGTGGTTCTCTGTAGAGAAGTGAGCAAAATCTGCGCAACTGTCTGTCTCAGAAGAAAACCACCACCGGCAGAAAGCCTCATGTGGAACTCGGCCTCCCTGTTCGCATAGCAGAGCTGCCACCCCTGCAGGCCCTGCTGTGATGGACCCCGGCTGGCCAGGGAGCAAAGTGGTGTTGCCCAGAGCTGCTATGTTTGTTGGTGTGCCTGCAGCCCACAGCAGGAGGAAGGGCTAGGCACAAGGACTCCTTTCACAGAAAGGCTTGACTCTGCAGACTCAAGTTTGAATGACTGCCCGAGTCTCTCTGCTTGGTAAACCACTGGGCATGAGAAAAGACTGGTGTAGTGGCACTCCGTGGGGCTGGATGACATGCCTCCAGCAGCAATGCTGTGATGGGCCCCCCCACTGGGGCGCTGAGCTTGCTTACTCACAAAGCAGAGTGTGTCATGGAAGAAGGGACCACTTAAACCCTGTGTGCGTGTTCTGCAAGGGACTCTTATGGAGGCCCTCCATCTGTATCAGACATGCTGCAGAAAGATGCTGAACTCTTTTCTGGAGTCACGTATCATTATGTATTTTGTTTCTGTAACCACCTCAGGTCATCACACTCTGACAACAATCCAGGGCCTTTAGGTCATTGGTTTTCTCTACCCCCTAACCTTCCTGGAGATAATCTCTACATCTGTAGGGCTTTTGTTTATTGTTTATTGACTGTTTATTTGTTTATTGATTGACTGTCTTACAGGGTCATTGACCTCAGGGAGAAGGTATAACTTAGTGACAGGGCATAGTGGTACACTGGAAAGAATGTGATCACTGAGGAATGAAGTATCCTAATAATAAAGCAGAGGAGCCAGATTAGGAATTGGCAAACATTTTCAGTACAGGGCCAGATAGGTTTGTGGGCTATGGGGACTCTATGGCAAGTATTCAATTCTGTCTTTGTGGTATATGAGCACCCTTAGACAATGTATAAGAAACTGAATGGGGTGGCTGTGTTATAATAAAATTTTATAAGCGGTTTGTGTAAATCTATAAAAGATCTCCTTCAAATATTCAGGACCAGTGCATGCACATAAAAATGACCCAAGGTAGGAAAAAGAACTGTTTGAAAGAGTTAAACATATCAGCACCTGGTGCTTATATAGGGTAGGAAACTATCCCTGTTCCCACCAGCCAGCCTGGAAAACCTTATGATTTCTAAGGCATTGGATAGAGTGTGATACTGGTAAAAAAAATCACAAATATATCAATTAATCTCATATTCTATGAAGGTGCAAAGACAATCCAGTGGAGGAAGGATAATCATTTCAACATTGGTAGTGGAAAAGTTGGCTATCCACATACATCAAACAAACCTTAAAATATACTTCAAAGTCAGTGCCTCCTGAGAGTCAGCCATGCTGGACTGGAAGACCCAACAAGAAGCCAACTACAGCCTTTCTGGTAAGCTACACAAGCCATGTGTGTTCCAGGAAGAGAAAAGTCAGCACCTCCCAAGAATTGGCCATGCTGGGACTGGGAGGACCCAACAAGAGCCAACTAGCCAGCCTTTCTGGTAAGCTGGTAAGCTGGTAACAGGTTCCAGAAGGGAAAAGTCAGATAGAGCCTCCCATGAGCCTCCAGTGTGTGGGCTGAGAATCAACACCCTCAAACCCCACCACTCCCCATAAGCAACCCACTGGTTTGGAAGACAGGCTAAGTTGATAGCAATTAAGGTATATAAAGCAACTAAATACACATGTTGTTTGGTTGGTTTCACTGTCTGGGCATCTCTTGGGAGAATGACAATATGTGATATAGCAAATATGGGGGATTTCATTCTATCTTGTCTTTGAAATCCAATATTGTTCTTACTGTTTTGCTTTGTCCTGATTAATTGTTTTGTTTTATTCATATTCTTTTTTGTTGGTTTTATTCTGTTTTGTTTTTGGTTTGATTTTGCTATATCCAATGGAATGGACAACTATTGTGAAGATGACAAGATATACTATGGTAGCTATTGTTTTTTTCCTAGTATCCAGCTTTGAAGTTCTGTACCAATTTTGCTGCTTTGTTTTGATTGGATTTGTTCTGTTTTGTTCTGTTGGATTTTACTATCTTTAAAATAAAATAAAAACACTTCAAAATTGTATGCAAAAATAAATCATAATGTAAATCATAAACTAAATAAGAAACCTAAAAAATATAAAACTTCTAAGAGAAAACATGGGAGGAAACCTTCAAGACCTTGTGTTAGGCACAAATTTCTTAATAACATAAAAAAAACCAATCCATAACAAAAAACTTAGTAAGTAGAACTTCACCAAAATCAAAATCATCTTCTCTTTGAAAGATATGGCTAAGAGAATGGAAAGATAGCCATGGGCTGGGGCAAAGTATCTGAAAATCAAATATCTTATAAAAGACATAAATCAGACACACAGGCTTGAATGTCACATGGTTCTCTTATAAGAGAAATCCAAGTTACAAATTAAGAGCAAAATAAAAGATGGATAATACGATGTAGAGAGGTAGATCTTTCTCAAATGAGAAGGGAAGGAGACGAGAAGGGAAGGAAAGGAGATGAAAAAATGAATTAAGATGTGTTATATACATGTACCAACTCCACACAGGGAAGGTAAACAATATATGCTTCAAATATATATGGCTAAAACAAACCAAAATAAAATAACTCTCACAAATAAATAAAAAACAGTCTAATTTTAAAAACGTACAAAAGATTAAACAGACATTTTACCCAAGTAGAGTGGCAAATAAGCACATGAAAAATGTTCACCACTATTAGTTATTAGGAAAGTACAAATTAAAACTACAGTGAGAAAGCATCACACATGTTGAAATGTCTAAAACTAAAAAGACCAATTATAGCAAGTTTGGTGAGGATGTGAAGAATCTAAAATTTCCTACACTGCTGGTTGCAATGTGAAGTAATATAACCCCTTTAGAAAATGGCATAACTGTTTCTTAGAATGCTATATGACACCCGGCATATAATCTATCCATGTTACCCCTAGGTGTTTAATCAAGAGAAATGAAAGCACGTGACTGTTTTAAAACCAGTACATGTATATTGATGCAGTTTTATTTGCAGTGAATAGAAACTGGGAATGACCATCCTGTTCTTCAGCTGGTGAATGATTAAACAAACTAGTACATGTATACAATCGAATACTAATCAACAATGAAAAGGAATTAACTACTGATTCATCTAATATGGATAAGTCTCAAAATACTTATTTTGAAAGAAGTCGACAGTGTGATTCCTTTTATATAACTCTAGAAAAACACAATCCCACCTATACTGACAGATAGCAGGACAGTGTTTGGCGGGGGTGGGAATGCTGCTGGGGAACAGAGATATCAGGAAGAAGGAGGAAGTAATTTTGGGGAATGATGAATATGTACATGATGGTGATGGTTTCACAAGTATATATGTGTAGACAAGTGTATCAAAACATAAAATTTTAAACTTCATGTATTATTTGTTGCACGTCAACTACTAAATTGTCAAATATGTTTAACAGGTAACTATGTATTTGTACCTTATAAATCAATAGGTAGAAACATAAAAAGTAAGCCAGACATGAGGGAGGAATTCATATATGAATATGTATGACTGAAAAACATATTAAAACCCAAAATTATTTAAAATCACAAAAAATAATAATAATGTACTTGTAAAATTTTTGCATTGTATTTTATCCTATTGTGTATGCATCAGTTAAAATGGTAAACGTAAACACTCTTGGTCATATCTTATGTTGGAGAAGTGGGGCTTCTCATATAGTGCTGGTGGGCATTTAACTTGTTAAAATGTTGTTGGGGGGCAATTTGGCAATTTACAGCAAAAGCAATCATTCCTTTCTCGCCTAGGCCAATGGATCCAGTAAGGCTGGGCCCGCCCTGTATGGCTGAACCTATCCTGGGCATTTGAGAGCAAGGACCTGGAGTCTCCAATTCCCATTTCATAGTTATGGAAAGTGAGGCCCAGAGGGGCCTATCATGTGATGCCCAATCAGCATTCCTTCTTGAAAGCTGTAGTTGTGGCTTGAAATGAAAACAGTGCCAGAATTAGGGAGGACTGAAACAGCCTTTCCTGGAATTCATTGGCTTACTGGAGTCTCCGCACTCGAATCTCAATGAAGAGGAGTTGTCTCTGAGACTTGGCTTTAAAGACCCCAAATGTCTCTCCCCAGTCTTTCCAGGAAAGATGAGAATCAAAGTTCATGGTTTACTGCCTCTGTGCCACAGAACGTGGAGGCCTTTCAGAGCCATGTGTCTGTGACAGCCAGCTACCTCGCCATTTACTGGCAATGATGGAGTTGGCAAAGGGCTTTTGTGCTATATGTCAGCTACCACCAGTTTGGTGGTAATGATAAAGTTCATTCCAAGGGAGTGCCTAGTTTGATAAGAGTATAGTAATTAGTTATATTGGCTCTGGGATGGGGGGATTAACAGTATCTTTGCCACATGTTTTCATCTTGGTCTAGAATGGTGGTGGTGAACTTTTGATATGTGTGTTACTGTGTTTGTCTTTTAAAATATTAATATGCAAGTTTTGCTCTAAACTAAAACCTCAGTATTTATGTTTAATTGCAGTGCTGATAAATAAGTGGGTTTTGGGTTGCCGTTTGGCACTTGGTCTCCAGCAGTGGTCTAGAATATTTGTTATCCCCAAAATGGAAGTTCGGTAGTCGGTCTGTTATAGCTTGTATCTAGATGCCCTCCCAAAGCCTCATTTGGCCATAGGATGGGGCTTTTCAGAGGTGGCTGGATCTTGGGTGTGTGATACTGGGATTAAGGATAAAATGCTGGGATTAAGGGTGTGTGATTACTGCATTAGTCCACTGATTGGTTCGGCATAGTTCCTGGGTGTGAATACTGGGAAGGCCCAACCTGGGTGTGGGTGGTGCCACCCAAAGGGCGGGTCGACTCTAAAGGTTGAAAGGGAGAGGCAGGCAGCCACCACTTTGCTGCCTTCTGCCAACTATGAAGTGTTTCCCCTCTGAGATGCCCCTCTGCCACGCCATCCTGGCTCACAGCCAGCCAATTATGAACTGAAACCTATACATGATGAGCCACAATAAACCTTCCTCCTTTAACTGTGGGTACTGGGTATTTTATTTCAGCAATGAGAAAAGTAAGACACTCTTCCACTGTCAGTTATTTCTATGGAATGTCGAGGAATTCTTGAATACCACTTTAGTGCAGTCAAAATCCTTTAAATAGCTGCCTCTACTTCCCACAGTGGTACATCTACCTCTTAGGCCTAGTATTCAAGTCCCTCCACAAATGGATGCCATTTTCTTTTCTAACTTCTTAGAACCCCATAGAAACAGCCTCTCAGGGTTCTCTATTTCTTGTATCTGTAGCATATACTGAAGCGACCATCTGTAGGAGCCAGGGGTGAGATCCCATCCAACCGAGAACAACTGGACTAATGCACAAGAATAAGTCACATGCCGCAAAAGCTTAGGATGGAAAGTGGACACTAGAATTGCTGAACTGAAGATCTGGGCCAAATGTGAGTGGACAATCTAGGGCTGAGTCTTGCTCTTTGATGGGCTAGTTTCTTGCCCAGCTTGGCTGCTGCCATCACCCCTACGGTAGTGGTGTTAGGCAGCTATTTCCAAAGAGATAATGGACACACATTGCACATTTTTATCTTGGGACCATGGCATCTTCCTTTCTGGATATTTGTATTTCACTTATCCTCCAGCCCTCATTTCTAAAGCATCACAGAGGCTCTGGTCTGTCTCAGCCTATTTCTCAGGGTTCTGATATTTGACGTCATTCTCTAATTTACTTCCACAGTTCCTCCTAGATCTCCCCTAGTTCCAGAGTGCAGGCACAATGCTAGTATTCACTGTGAGAGCACATTTTGGCCAGGCATTTACATGCAGAGACTTTGTGGATACTGACTCACTGGCTCATTTGTATGGAGCAGTCTGGATGTGGAATGGAATATTAAAGGTGTCTCTTAACTGTTAGATTTAAATACCAGTCTTAGGTAACAAAGCACCATAAACTAGCAATGGAATGCAGCAGCATAAAACACAATAAACCCTTATTGCCCACGGCTAACATGAGACAAAATATTATTCCAGAATAAAAGAGAAAGTAAAGCTATCATGAAAAAGGTATGAGCAGATTAACTTTCTAGCATGTTGAATGGCACCTGAGGGATGCAAAAGAATTATTCAATGTGGAAATAAACAATTTGTGGTCACCTTGCTAGTGACTCAGCCATGATAAAGTTATAATTTCTCATAGTGATGAGTCTAAAACAAAGAACTTCATAATGCATAAACTTAATTTGGAATTGGCTTAGCATTTGTAAGTCAAATACAATTTGAAACTTCTGTGAATTCTGATCAGTGTAATATAGAAAGCTCAATGCTGAGATTTTACAAGTTGTGGGACACAGAATAGGGATACTTGTTAACTGTATCAGTGTTTTACTTTTACCCAGGTCAGAATAGAGAAATCAGGACCTTTTGGTTTCACGTGCTAAGCCATGAGGACTCTCCATTAGTTTCAGATGATAATGAAAACTGAAGTTAATATTTCTGTGCTCTAATTCTGGTGGCAGAATAGAAAAGAATTTTAAAACTTTGAGCCAAGGAATAATTCTAGTTATTGGTATCAAAAAGACCCTGCCACCATTTTGTATTTTTACCATTAAATATTTTTCTTTGACTTAGGTAGTGTGGGCTCTTAGATTTATAGCATAATCAAAAAAGGAGGTACAAGGATTTTCCATATACTTCCTGCACCCTGCACCCACACATGCACAAGCTTGCCCCCTCTATCTCCAACCTAGACCTCTGGAAGATAGAAAGATCTTTTCCTCCACATTGGCTATCTTGGGGGGCAAAGTATGAAGGTTGTCCTGGCATCCCCTTGATTCCGATGTGAGGGGCACAGGATTTGGTTGCCCTTGCACAATATGCTACCAGAGGGAACCACTGATGTTGGCAGCTTTTGTGAAGGTTGCTAGGGAGGCTTTTCCTTGAGGAGTCTGTCTGGGCTGGCTTCAGGCTCTGGGTAAAGAAGGCTGGCCCGAAAAGAATTGGTGATTTTTGGAGTGTGGCAACATAGCAGCTTTGTCCTTGAGAATGACTGTAGATCTACTGATGTGGGAGGAGGTCATGGTGGGTACTGAGGAGTGCTTACAGGAGGAAGAGACACAGGACTGAATTTTACCAGTGTGCCTTTCTCAAAGTTCAGTCAGGCATCTTGAGTGAGCAGATATGGGCCATAGTATCAGCTCAGGAGGACTCAGAAAGGAACCATATGGAATCTAGACAAGCAATAGAGTCCAGACTAAGAACTGCACTCACCTCACATGGAAAGGCAGCCAAGTTTCCACTGGTAAGTCTGGATTCTGTAGGCAATTTAGTGATTTCCTGTTGGCTACCCCCTACTGTAGCTTCCCTCCCACCTGCAAGCAGTCACCCATCCATAAATCCTGTCCAGCCCTGGATTATTGCCCAATGTTTCAGAGGGCTTGACTCACCAAGGAGAGCTGAATTCCCAGGATCCAGGACCAGCTGTGTTCCCATAGGGGACGTCAACACTGAAGGAAGGTTCAGGCCAGTGGCTGAGAGCAAGGCCCTGATATCCTCCAACTGCGTGGGGACCTGGGGAGGCTCTGCAAGAAGAAAGATGGTGAATCAGAAAGTTAACTTGGGGTATATTAAGATGGGATAGAGAGGTAGTAGGCACATGGATGTGCAGAAGGCAGGCATTGCCATTATAGTCACTTAACATCATTTTTACTGTAGTGGAGGTGCATCTGTCACTGAACCTGAATCTCAATCTTAATACTGAATATCTGACATAATATAATAAGCTCAGTAATAAGTACCAGGCATGTTCATTTCAGGAGGTCCTTATTTTCTACTATAGCACCATTGGGTTCTTACAGCTTTGTCGATAAGTTAAATCATATTATGAGCAACTTCACCATTTACTATATGACAGATCATAATGAGGTAATTTTTATCCCATTTTTCATGTAACTATTATCCTTTAGAATGTTATTGTTGGGCTGGGGATGTGACTCAGTGGTAGAGCTCTTGCATTGCATGCACAAGGCCCTGGGTTCAATTCCTCGGCACCACCACCACCACTACCACCACCGACAACAACAATAACAACAACGAAACCCTACTAGAATGTTATTGTCTTGACAGACAGAAAATGGGACCTTATGAGTGACTTTTCCCCTAAAAAGATCTAGTCGTGAAGTCCATTTGCTTTATGCTCTGGATTTTTCTGCCCAAGTGGGATAAAGAAAAACAGGACAGGAGGAGGTTATTATGGGATGCTTTGTCATTCAAAATCTGATAAGGGGTCATCAGAGGTTGCAGTTAACAAGAGTTAAAAGTGACAAAAATTGAAGATATAGTGGTTTACCATTTCCATGGAATAATGAAGAGGCAAGTGCCTTGTGAACCTAATTGGTAGAAGGATCCTGCCCTCCTAGGGTAGCAGCGGAGTCCCTTTGCCTCCCTTCCTCTGTCTGCTGAAGCGCTGCCATTCTCATGCCCAAGACCAGCTGCCACTCTTCTTTGGCGCACTTGTTAGAGTGGAATGAGAAATAGGAGCATTGCTCTCGCAATGGAAGACACTTTAACAGGGTTTGGCAAGGGTCTTACTGTGTGCATGGCAGGGATGGCAAATAAGCTTGGATGGTGCCTGAGAGGACTTCAGAAACACACCTTTAGTCTCGCCTCTTTTTACTTCCAAAGGTCATCACACAGAAAAAAAAATGGTGAATTTGAGATTATATATCGATATATGAAGTATAATTTAAAAAATTCTCTGCATATCGGAAAAACACTGCTTGGATTTAGGAACCCTCAGTCTTAGCTACGGTTCTGTCATTCACTAACCTGGATAACTTCCTTAATCCTACCAAGTGTTAGTTTCCTCATCTACAAAATAAGTTCCTTTCCAAGATCTTTTTCTACTGTGGAAAACTGTGATTTTAGGAATTGATGATGGCAATTTACTCAAAGCTACTGTTTCCTTTTCCACTCTTCCTTAATACTCATGCTTCAAACTTAAGAAGCCTTTGATTATTTACTCAAAGCAAAAGAGAGAGCCTATGTCCCACCTGCCAAGCAATCTGTTCTCCTTGGGCCAAATATCAGCACCTCCTACGGAAGTTAGAGCTTTTTAAAAAACAAAAAACAACTATTTCTCTCTTTTCATATATGTCTGTTTGATCTTCCCAGGGAAACTAAGTTCCCCAGGGGCAGAGGCTGTCTCCTGAATTTCACCTAAAGCTCTCTGGTGTTCAGTGGACATAAGTATAGAGGTAGCACTCTGTGAATAGTCACCACTGGATGACTATGACTACACAAATGACATCTGTCTTATCACACTTTGTTGCTACAGGCTAAATCACAGAACTGACATGAAATTTCAGCTTCACACAGGAAATCTCTTCTTCAGAAATTAAGCCATATTTTTGATGATTAAAAAAGAACTACTGCCTCTATTTTCATAAAGTATCTATAAAAACTAAAAATCTTTGTCTAAGAAACTGAGACTTCTGGTCAAAAAAACCAAACCAAACTAAACCAAACCAAACCAAACCAAACCAAACCAAACCAAACCAAGCCAAAGGGTCAGGAGTCTTAACAGTGGTCTTTGCTCATCAAATTTGAAGACTGCATGTTCTCTGAACACCATATTCACAGTCTCACCATATTAGAGTTTGTACACGGTAAGAACCAGCTCACAGGACACACAAACACACACACACACACACACACACACACACACACACACACACCACTGGTGAGCAGTGGTATCAGCCACCATCTTAGACTTTTATCTCTGTTAGCAGAGATAACAAGGAAGGATTATTAGGGAGAGAAAACAAAATATCAGTAAGGACCACAACTCAGTGTGGGGCAATAGTCCCTGGGTTCTAGGCTCTAGATGACAGTTTAGCTGGATGGAACCTGATGCAAAACAAATGACATCTTTCCTTCACTGAGCCAACCTTCTCTGGCTTCCTATGATGGCTGTGGGTGTATGCAGGCCTTTGTGAGATGAAATCCCATCTGGATCTCTGAAATCTCAGTGGGCAGATGCTAGAGAACATACGTTTTGGTATATCATCAACTTTGGCTGTGAAAATAGCAGCTTAAAGTTTAATTCTTTTTCCCAAAGGAAGCCTATAATGGATGTTTATGTATGTATGTGTAGCATGTAATTGTTATTTCTCATGCTTTTTCTTTTTCCCTTAGACTGATGGGTTTTTCTTGGTTAGAAAGCGTGCATAAGTACTCTAACAGTTGCTTTGTTTTTAAAACATAAGATCCCCTTCTCAAAAAAGCTTCTTTTATTTTTATTGTACCAACTCCCTGATTTATGGTAGGGGTGGGGGAAGGGGAGAAAAACAGCAGAAGATTCCAGTGCAGAGGACAAAAAGGGTTATAGCTTGCAAGACAGTTGAATCCAATACTGGGCAACATCAGCTGGTGGATGGTTGCCCAGCAATTGTTCTTGGTCTTAAGTATTGGTTTTATTTTAGACCCTTTAGCCAGGAATTCTTACGTTAGGGATGTGCATGTGGCGATTTTACATAGACTATGAATTTCCTGAAATTAGGTGGAAAGTTTTAGTGACGTTAGTTTTTCTGGAGAGGGCAATTCATTATTTCCACCTGATGCTCAAAGAAGTCCTTAGCACACAAGGAGTTAGAATAGCTGCTTTACGTCTGTTTGACATCCTGACTCTCCTTGCAATGTGGACAGTGCTTATTTGGCATAACCCCACTTGGAGACCAGTGTTGAAGACTCATGAAGTGACTTGCTCAAGCTGCACAGTAAGAAGTAGGGCTAGGGTTCACGTTCACTTCTGTCTGGTCCCAAAGTTTGTGCGATCTCTGCTGAGAGGCTGATGATGGGGAGAGGTAGAGACTGAGTTTGCCTTTTATGTCCTTAACTGAATCAAGGCAAAGAAGAGAGAAGGGTGGGTTAGACAGTCATCTCTGCAGGGTCTGCACGAGCAGCTAGTCTGAGCTGTTTACCTAGAATGAGGAGCTGGGTGTGCTCAGTCAGCTGTCCATGAAGATTGGCTGCCCTGCAGGAGTACAGGCCCTGATCCGAGGAGGACACATTTACCAGCAGCAAGGAGCCCTCATGCAGGTGATGAGAGGAGCCCAGGTTGCTTTTGTTCCTAAACCAGGTGACTTCAGCTTCAGGCACACCTACGAAGAAAAAATAAATTTATCAGCCCAACATATTCAGGTGAACTCGAAGTCATTTCTAGCATTTTGGGGAGCGCTTGCTGGAGCTGCTCTGCAGGAAGTACCTGCCTGGGCATCTTCAATCATCCTCTGGCCAAACTAAATAATGCTTGGATTTCTCCTTTGTATCTAGATGTTTTTCCTTTTAAAACTTATCCTGATGAGACAGGAAAAGGGAGGTTGGTTAAAAGAAAAGGAAAGAGATGGGAGTGGGTGTCAAAAGGCACTTTCCAAGGTAGAATGTCCACATTCCTTGGAGAAAACATAACATATAAAACCTAAATGTATATATCCTTGAAAATGAAGGCGCTAAACCTATATAACAGTGTCCAGTAAGAAAAGCCAGATACAAGGGTATATACAGTGTAATTTCATTTCTGAAAGCTAAAAACAAAATCGGTAACATCAACTTACGTTACATTAAATCACACTGTAACATTAACTTACAGGGTGGTGGATTCTCTGAGGAGCTAGGATGAACCTAGAGGGGTCGTGGGGGAAATCTCAAGGGGTTGGGCCATTAATAACGCTGTTTCTTGACATGCAGGCCTTTGGGTGAGGAATGTTAACTTGGTATTTTTATGATAATATGCACTTTTCTGTATAGATGTCATATTTCAATGAAAAGTTAACAGCTATAAAACATTAAAATATACATCTGACCTAGACAAATAAAAGCTACCAAATCCTTATTAGAATTGACACTGTTTGTAGAAAAACATGCTTGCACTTTTACAAATTGCTAAGGTCCAGATCTTTCTCCAGCAGCCCTATATGTTGGCTAAAGGTTTAGTGTCAGGGTGGTAAACCTTTAAGAGGTTTTAAGAAGGTACCAGGACATGGCCTTAAGGGATACTGTGGGGTCCAAACCCCTTCTTCACTCTCTTTTGCTTCCTGGTCATGAGAGAAGTGTGTTTGTTCCATAATCTGCTTCTTGTTGTGGGTCAAGACAAGGGGGCCAAAAAACTATAGAACGGAAGCTGCAATAAACTTTCTCTCTTTGCAAGTTGATTATCTCAGGTATCTTGTTACCATGACAGAAAGGTGACGAACACAAAAGCATGTGTATTTTCTCAGAACAAGAGAACACAAAATCGGGCATCAGCAGCACCACAAAAAATGGATGAAAGCAGGCAACGCCATCCTCCACCTAAGCCACATCAGTGCTGTGAGAGGGCCGGGAAGATGGCTGCCCGTCCTTGGAAGTCTGGCTGTACGTTAGAGGCATGGCTTGTGCTCTCTGACAAGCTTTCTTGTGTTGGCATGCTGGCAATCAGGCCTCAGTCTAGGGCACACCATCCTGAATGGTGTTTGTAGGAAGCTCTGTAGAAGCTGGGCCCTGAGTGAGCTGGGAGACTGGGGGTCTGTGACTGATTCACAGGTCTCTGGGAAACAGAAAGCTTTATCCCATGCACTGCCCAGCCCGCTGAGCCAGCACAATGCACACAGAACTCTCAGCACGGATCCAGGCCATGTTTAGAATGTCAAGTCCTGGAAAATGGGGTCAATGCCAAGAAAAGTCAAGGAGGCAGGCCTTTAGTTCAGTGTTTTCCCCAAGATGGGGCTAGAAGTTCCCCTGGGGCAAGGGCACCATTGCTCTTCATGGCCAGCCCACTGTTGGGAGTATCTGAGCCTTCTAGAAGTTTTGTATGTATTTGTTATTTGTCCCTGAAACCGGCTGTGAAAATGGATACAAGGAAGAGAAGCAGGGCTAATGGAAGGGGTGGAGCCGGGGGTACAGCAGCCTTATCACCCCAGGGAGGGCTGTACACTGACTTGGCTGGGATGATTTAATACTTGGTGCTCAAGTGCTTGAGCCAGCAGACTGGCTTCTTTTCTGACATACTTAGAAGAGGTAACAGGTGAGGGGCAAAAAGCTGATTTTCCATTGCGGCATCACTAGAGAGAGTGACAGCATCATGATGCTCGCCCAGGCCAGTTGGTCTTTGGATCCTGAACCCAGATTTTACTTAAAAGAAACCCATAGCATTTAGTAGAAAGCCTCTCAAGAGTAAGGAAAAGAAAAAAGGCCCGCAACTATTGCTATTCTAGAAGCACAGAGAAAAATGAGGTTCTAGAAACAGTTTCCTTCGAGTGTACATCTCCTTTCTTTAGAATTGCTCCCTATATAACATTTGTGGCTGGCATCTTCTTTTGATAGAGCTTTGGGCAGCAGGCACAGTTTCTCATAGGGCTAAAGGCTGTTCTAAAACATGACAGGCAGAGAGAGAGAGAGAGAGAGAGACAGACAGAGATGAAACGGGCCTTTTTACGTCCATCAATAAAGATGCTGCTTACGTGAACAGGGGCATGAACGTTACAGGCCCGTGCTAATGCAGGCCGGTGTGCGCATCTCTAGGGGAAACGCCATGGCTCTCTGTGTGTGACACTGATATTCCTGCACCAAAACCCTTTGCTACCTGTCACTGTGTCCTGCTCTATCAGAGTCTGGACCCTACGGAGAGCAAGAGTTGGAGAGATGCAGGGCAGAGGGAGAAGGAAACGGGGGGTGGAGAGAGAAGGCAAAATACCCAACACCTACACTTTAAAGGAAGAGAAGTTTATTTTAGCCTGTGGATTTTAGAGGATTTGGTCCATATTTAGCTGGCTGCATGGTAGGAAGATTCTAGTAGAAGAAAGCTGCTCCTGTCCTAGCAGCCTAGAAGCAGAGAGAAAAGGGAAGAGCTGGGCAGGGAGAGGGACCCCCAGGTTATAACCCCAGTGACCTAGCTCTTCTGCCCAGGCCCCACCTCTAAAAGTGAATTCAGCTGTGGATTCATCAGTCAATCAGTCCACTGATGTCTACGGTGCCCCATTATCCAACGACCTTCCAAAAGCCACACCTTTGAAAATAAGAGGCTTTCGGGGGACTTTTAAAAAAAATCTAAACCATAACACTGAGTGATACAGGAATCCTTATTCCCTCCTATTTTCTGCTCATTTGGCCAATCAGTAACCCAAAGGCAGTGATCCAAACTGAGATACCACGACTCTCCAGCTAAGCAGTGCACACTGCAGCCTGCCTCCTTAGAGAAAAATCGAACTGCCTCCTTACGACTTCTGAACTATCAAACACTTAAACATGTTCTCCTGTTAGAATTAATCTTTTGCTGCCATTGTAACACTGAGATTGCTGTTAGATAAGGGGCTTGTAGAACCCATTGGTATTGACTTTAGTAGGTCTCTCCTTTTGGGAAGCTTGGTCAGGTTCTGGAGATTATTTTTGGATCTGGATCTCACCTTCTGTAATGTGACAGTATACTCTACAGAAAGAAAAGGTCTGAAACGTGGCAAAAAAACCGTTTTACCACAGAACAAAATCCAAAGCCATGTTGCTGTTGGTAGATTCCGTGGTACTATCTGTATCTGCAAAAGGAAAGCGAATGAACTGCTATTTGCTTTTTCCCCCTGTGGCATATCTTGCCAACA
>PVJX010028263.1:0-24036 GCA_004027295.1 Dolichotis patagonum | reverse complement strand
GGCTGAGGAGACTGAGGAGGCTGAGGAGGACTGAGGAGGGCTTTGGAGGCTGAGGAGGCTGAGGAGGCTGAGGAGGCTGAGGAGGGCTGTGGAGGGTTGGGTTCCTCATGGCTCTGAGCTCTAACAGAGTTCTGGAACCACCTGGAGAGGGCGGGCTTGATCTATCAGCAGACCTCAGTGTCATCGAACAGATCAGAGACCCACATTCCCTGAGAGACAAGTGAGGGTCTCAGGACAGAGCCATCCAGAGTATCCCTGTCCTCTCCAGGGGTCACTCTAACCCAAATAGCTCCTGAGCATTCCCTCTGGTAAAGTCACAAAAGCCTAAACGTAAAGCATTTCACCTTGCATATTTTAAACAAAGACGCAGGACCTGGAGAACAGTCTCCTAGTGTAAAATGCCATCCCATACCCACCTCCTGCCATCCCCCAGTCCATCACAGATCCAGACCACATTGCAACAATAGATCAGCTGCTGCTGTTTAATCGTCAGGGTCAAACCTGTCGCACTCATCCAGAAGGTGGTGACGTCAGTGAAATCCGTGCGGTCGTGAGATCCAACAGATTTCCCCTTTGCTTCCCTTGGGGCCTCTAGAGAAAAGGAGGCCCAGGAGGTGTCCCCTGCATAAGGAGGAGACTCAAGTCCCCAGGGTGTCCCTCGTGAGACTTTGAGAAACCTAGGGAGCCATCTCTATCTGAGAGCCTCCCCACGATGCCGACGCGGGCATCTCTCAGCACAGAACAAAGCCGCCCCCCCAGGGGGGGCTCTTTCGTCTCCATCTTTGGACCCATGCACCCACTGAGGAAAGGGGTGGCCACTTGGCCAAGTACCACGGCGGCACCCCGACCGGAATACAAACTGAGAAACAGTCATTTGCAAACTCGGGTACACGGACATCAGGTTGATTTCAAAAAAGAACAGCAAAGTACCACAAATGTGTGGAAGATAAGTATGTATGGAGTGCTAGAAAGAAAAACCTTGGTTCCCTTCTCCTATCCCCGTGCCAGGCCAGGGGGCCCCTTGCTGGCACCCTGGGAAGAGTTCTGGGTTTCCCAGCTTTGGAGAGAGAACCTTGTGGATAGAAACAAAACTTTTTGCCTAGCTTGGCTGGGCCTTACCTTCGACTGGTACCTCAGCTTTATTCTTCTGATGCCTGGTCACACCAAAAATGTGCTCTTCTGCCTCGGACTGTCAAAATATCATCGATAGCTTACTGTTGTAGTCAGAGTTTGCAAGGGAAAAGATATAATACAGAACACATAATTTCTGAGATTATTCGATGATAGTCAAATACAAAAGAGTGCAGGAAATCCGTCCACACCCTGGAGACCCAAAGAATCCAGCTGAGGGCCTGGATCACACGGAAACGTCCTTCATGAGTCCAGCTGGAGGCCCAGAGCCCACGACCATGTCTCATGCAAGTCTGTGTCAAGGGTCCGCACTGGGAAGGCCCAAGGTCGCAGCGGAAGCTGAAAGTCTGCACCAGCGGGATGCAGGATCTGCTCTGTGCCGGCAGCTGAGGGACCTGCACTGGGGCCAGGAAGCAGTGCTCAAGGTGCAGACCAGGGCTCCCCTAAAAAGAACCCGCAGTGACAGCGAGGTCCCGAGCTCCTCTGACAGTGAGAACAGCTGAGTTCGTGTCAGGGAAGCCAGCATGAGGCTTCCCCAGGAGGATTCTCACAGGTTCTCCTTTCGTGCTGTTGGCGACAAGCCTCAGGGGGGCCTCCGCACCGCAGGACGTCAGCTGGTTCGAGGTCACTCGCCTCTCCTTCCAGAGCTGGATTCCAGGTTCTCATCTCCAACGAGGAATTGAGCGAAACAGGCTAAAAGCATTGGCAAAGTTTGTTCAAAAAGTGTAAGTGAAGAGCAGGAGGGAAACTGGATCTGCAAAGCGAGCTCGGGCCGAGGAAATAGAAAATGAGGGAGAAAGCAAAGCTAAAAACACCCGGTGTTGGGCGCAGCGTTCCACAGCAACCTCTTCCTGTTTCTAGGAAACTTTTCAGATTTAGGGTTCTGTAATTGTTTTAAATTCAGGCTTTTTTTTTGTATTTCCTCTGCTCCCCCAGGCCTTTGGGGGTATCAGTTACACATAAATTACACTGGTTATTTTCTCACAATGTATTAATATTCTGTGCATTTAAAAAAAGGTCTTTTGTACCTTTGCTTTATTTTTGATAATTTTTTTTTTTGTACCAAGAATCAAACTCACAACCTCGCAATTGCCAGGCAGGCACTATGCCACTGAGCTAAATCCCTGGCTCTGTTGCCTTGTCTTTATGGTTAGTAATCATTTCCCTTTCAGCTTCTAAAGCAATGATAATGTGGTCTAATGTATTCTCATCTCACAAATTGTTGTTTTCATCCCTAATAGTTCAACTGGTTGCTTTTACATCCACCATGTGTCTACTTAACTTTTTTAGAGTAACTGTTTGAACATCCTTCTTAGCTAATTCTAACAAGTATGATGGTTCTGGGTCACTCTTTTCCCTTTTTTTGAGACTTGCTATGCAGTTCAGGCTGGCCTCAAACTTGTGGCGGTCCTGCCTCGGTCTCTCAAGTGCTGGGATCACAGTCATAGGTGCCACCACGCTCGGCTCTGGCCCACTCTTAGTGGACTGATTTATCTTATCATAGGATTCTGTTTCTCGATTGGATTCCAGAAATTATCTTATTGAGGCTGTGTTAGATTATTCTGGTGCAAAAGAGAAGCAAAAGTACAAAATGAGGCAGGTTTATTGAGGTGAGGACGTGGAAAGGAGCACACAACCCAGGGCGGCTGGGCTGTCTCCTTCAACCAGAATATGTGGTATGGGACATATGTAACCTCTGACGGGGGTGGTGCTTAGGGCGGGCATTGATGACGCGCGAGGAGCTGATTGGAATTTTCTTTGTGTGCACTGGGAAAGGAAAAAGGAAGCTGTAATAGGGGAAGGAGGAAGTGACCTCAGGGTGAACATCCCCGATTTGGCTTTCCACCACCATAACGTCCTGTACTTTATTCTAGGGCAAAACTCTTTCATTCCCGTCTTTTTATTAGGAAAAGGGCAAAGTCTCTTTCTTACTACTTTCTGCTGAAAGGGGGCACCGTGTTGGGGCTCAGGAAGGTTGACGGGATGAAGGTTGATGACCCTGTAGAAGCTGGTACCAGGTGTTACAACCAGGACAAATTTATCATTGGTGAATGCTGGCATCTTAGATTGGAGAAATAAAAACACAAGGTGTATGAGGAGGCAGATCAGTATCACAATTAAAGGACCCAGGAAAGGTAGAAGGAAAAGTACCCTTGATCCAAATGTGTTGTTCTATCAGGGCCATGGTGAGGTAGAATCTGAAAAATAAGTGTGGGGTTAGGAAGAATGAAGTTATGAGAGGTAATTATTCCCCATCTGAAAGGATAAAGTTAAAAGTGTAGGTAGGTGGGGCTTGTCCTTGTTTTAGGAGTTGAGCTGGAAAGAATAAGAAACATAAGAAGTACAAGGCCTGATAATTCAATCATGTTTGGGAAATTATAGAGCAGGGGTGGGGACAGCCTGGGGCTGTGTCACTGTAAGTGACATGAGATCTTACACCTACAGGAGTCTCATGTTTAACTAACCAGCTGAGGACGGAGAGAACTAAGATAGGTAAAGTGAAAAATTAACTAATAGAGTGTAAGGGATCAGGAACCAAATAGGATAACAAAACATGACCTAGCCTGAAAATTGTGGCTGTGGGGCCTGGTGAGATGGAGACAGGAGATAGGAGACGAGATGACCACTCAGGATGTTTAGGTCAGGGGAGTTAGGGTTAGGAGGGCACCGCTTAGCTTGAGTGATGTGGAACCAGGATGGCAGTCCAGCGACCTTGACCACCATTAAAGTTCCGAGGAAGACCAGGTAGGGCCACTCCATTTTAGTTGTAGTCCTGTTGAGAGATCTGAGGAATAAAGGCTGGACCATTATCTGACTGGATACTCTGAGGTAAACCAAACCTTGGGATGACTTCCTATAACAGAAGTTTAGTAACTACATCAGCAGTCTCCCTGGTTGTGGGAAAGGCTTTTATCTATCCTGAGCAAGTACAAACAACGGTGAGAAGATATTTGAGAGTTTTGTGGTGGGGCATGTGTGTAAAATCTGCCTATTAGTCCTGACCAGTGGTGTGGCCGTGAAATTGATGAGTAGGAAAGGAAGGGGCTGGTGTGTGTCTCTGAGGAGAGGTTTTACTCTCCTCAGATGACAGGTGTAGGCTGTTGAGACCTCAGAGTGTCTGGGTCAGTCTACATAAACACAAAGGAATCCTGACAATCAGGGTGTAGGGGGATGGTGAAAAAAGGCATCTTTAAGGTCTAGGCCTATGAAGTGAGTGGTGGAGGGAGGGATATGAGAGAACATAGTACAAGGGTTTGGCATCATTGGGTGAATTAGGGTAACAGCATCATTGATTACCCTAAGGTCTTGTATCAGATTATAGGACCCATTAGGCCTGAGTACCAGGAGAATGGGAGTATTGTAGGGTGAATGGGTAAGTTTTAAAAAAACCATTGTCTAAAAGACACTTGATTACAGGTTTAAGTCCCCGTAAATGTTTGGGAGCTATAGGATATTGGGCAACGCAAGGAAAAATTGAAGGATCTCTGAGACAAATTAAAATAGGCATGGCATGGGTAGCATGGGTGGGATTGGAGGTATCCCAAACTAGGGGACCCACCAGAGAAGAAGGGAGGGGAGGGGATGGTTTTGCGTCCTACTGTGAGGGTGTCTAGAGGATGAGAGCAGTGGGGAGGGAGCAGGTAAAGAAGAAGTTAAGCTTTTGAAGAGGATCTCTACCTAAAAGGGGTGTGGGACATGTTGGAATTGCTAGGAAGCTATGGGTGAAGAAGAGAGTTTGGAACCTGCATGGAATGGGCCCTGTCTGCAGGGGCTGCATAGGTTGCCTGCCAACACCCACTACAGAGACTGAGGACTTAATACAATGGCCTGAAAACTCAGGAAGAACCCTATATATGGCCTCTATGTCCACAAGTACAGAGAATGTCTTACCTGAGACCTCTAGTGGGACTTGGGGCTCTGAGAAGGACACCTTAATGGGGGCTGTGGACCCCGAGCCCCATCAGTCTTCAGCAGCAAGTCCAAGCAGGTCAGCCAGCGATGAATCCGGTGGTGACGAGATCTCTGTGAGGGCGAGGAGTTAGAGGACGGCTTACCCGCTCTCTGGCGGCTAGGACAGTTGCTCTTCCAATGGCCCTTGAGATTGCAGAAGGGGCACTCTCTTGCCCAGTGTCCTTTTTGTCACACTTGAAGCATGGTCCAGGACAGGCTCAGGCAGCTCCACCTTGTCTCGGTTTACCTGTTTTAGAGCACCAAGTGTCACTGCTAAAGGATCAGATTGTTATTTTTCCTTTTGATTTTTATCTCTGCTGTTGAAAACACGAAAAGCCACATTAAGAAGGTTTCCCTGTGGGGTCTGAGGGCCAAGCTTAGCCTTTTGTCTTGCGATCTGGCTCATAGTGGAAGGTATCTGTCTCCTCCACAGTCGCAAGACATCTGGTTCTCTGTGCTGGCTATTCTGAGGCCCTAACCCTGGTTGACTGCCTGTAATATTTTTAACTGACTTAGTTGCCTGTAGCACTTTTTCTCTGAAGAAGTAACCCAAACTGCCATGAGGGATAAGGGGCAATGACTGATCTGGCTTCTTTAGGCTGAAGGGGGTTGAAGTTGTTGAATGGCAGTCAGGGATACTCTGCAGAGCGTTTAACTAGTGGCCCTCAGTAGATAGCAGGCATTTTCATCTTGGGTAGGTGTACAGCTTTAAGTCTAAAGGAGACAAAGGCAAAGAATCAGTTAAGTATGCAGGAGCCAAATAATAGAATCAATAGGATATTTATAAGTATAATTTTAGTAATGACTTCCCAGAAGGAGGATAAGGATAAGGTCCAGGGAATTTTAGAAACTGACATGTCATTCATTTGTCATACACACATTTAGGTTTTACAATTTTATAAGTATCTCTTATTATTTAGGAGACAGGTCAGCTGTGGTATCATTTAAGGCCAGTTGAATATAGTTAATTATGGCCTCAATATGCGTCATATAAACCTTTTTGTGGGAAAGATCTGGTGGATCCCAGTAAAAAGAATCTAACAAGAATTTAATATATTTGTTATGATGCCTTGGGGTTTGGCACCTTGTAGGCAAGAGTAAACTTTAATCAAAGCATGCATAATCAAAGTGTAAAGCATGTACAATCAAAGCATGAGCAGGAGGGCTGACGGTTAAGTTTAGAAACTGCTTTTAGGTTATAGCAATTGTAGCTCATTGGCTCTTAGGTCCTTCTGTTGATGAACATTACATAAGTTTTTGTTTAAAAATTATCATTTGACTGATGACCTCATGTTGATTTGATGTGAATCTCTTGGCTGGAGCACAAGAAAAAGGCAGATGTATGGATCTGAAAGAAAATATTTATCATAATAAACAATCCCAATTTTATATTTGAAGGCATGAATATACCATCAGATCAACAACAATGAATTGTCTTAGTCATATGAACTTTAGTTGAGGTGTCTCCCATAAGGCTATGGAGATTATTGGGGCCTCTGATTAATGAACAAGAGCTAGTTAAAGTTACCAGGTGGCCACTTTCTTATTCATCAATTGAAGTCCTGTCCAATGTCTCCTCACCACAGGGGATTTTGTCTAACCAATTCTAGCATCATTTTGACCAGCTGGCAACCTAAGTGGAAGTATGCTTTTAAAGTCTGTAATCCAAATAAACCTTGATTAAATGATCTGAAAATGTAAAAGAAAAGGAAAAAAAGATTGTTGATCTCAAATAAAAAGAAATAGCTGTCTACAGAGCAGGCAGATGGACAAACATGGACAGTCTGTACAGTATAAACAGACTGGACAAACATCTTACAAACTCAGAGTACACTCAAATATATTTGGCCAATTTGAACTATAATAAATAGACTAGTGCGAATCTTTTTGTAGATTAATTAATAGGGCTCTCTTGAAATAAGAATAGCAGAAAAGGAACCTAATTTACTATAGGTCAGCAAAGGGAAAAAGAACATGAATATGAACTAGTCCCTCAGGACCAGCTTGTTCCTGAAGGGGGACTAGGCACTGAGGCTGCGAAGGCTGTGGAGTAGGAGTTGTGGATGACCACTGAGCAGCCAACTGCCCAGCAGGTGTCTGTAGGCAATTATTGGGTGATTGACTATAGAATTGCTGCTTGTCACCATGTGACAGGGAAACACAAGATGGCAACTGATTACCATGACCCTCACAACTAGATGGCTGCTGCTGGTCCCATGATGAGGGACCACAAGATGGCAGTGCAGTCACATGGCAGAGGGTCACAAGATGGCAGCTGTCTTCCGCACGAGTTGCAGCAAGATGGCTGCTGAGAACCATGTGGCTTGCTGGAATGCTGGAACGCACAAGACTGCCTATCGGTGGGCCAGCAAAGAAAATGGCGACACAGGGGAAATGGACAAACAACTGTCCAACAGAATTGATGGCTCAGGTGAAGGGGACTGAGAAATTGGAGACTGGGGAGAGAAACTAAGAGAAGGATTAGAGGCCACTGGGAGTGAGAAGGGGGAGAGGACAGTGCAGGGGGCACAGAAACCTGGCTGAGAAAGCTGTGAGATTTGGTCTTGGAGATACAGGGGAGGAGCCGTAAAGACAGGAGATGCATCATCTAAGGGGTCTGATGAGGAGGGAGGGTTCATTCCTGGTGGAGCAGAGTGAGCCAGAAGTATTTGGGCCATCATACAAGACAGAGTGAGAGAAAGACATGTCCTCAAAGTGAAAAAGGCCTACAAACGAAGGGTTTCTGCCAACTTGCTGCCACTGTGACAAAAGTATAAATAAAAATCTGCTTGTTGGTTTTTATAGCCTTTTAGAGCCCAAGAACACCAAGGTTATGAACCAGGCACCTCAGAGGTGTGTTTTTTGGGGACAGGAAATAGTCCCCATGACTGAATTATAAGTGAGCTGAGAGAAAACTTCACCTTGGGACATAAGACCTTTAGCTCTCCCCCAAGGAACATGGAAGCTGCCCTGGATCACACCTATCAAAACAGTCAGCACCTGTTTTGAAAGTGTGTCACAGAAAGTCCCAACACCCATTCTCCTCGCCAAAGAGTGTGGGACGGGGTCCCAGGGAACAAAAGTAACAGTTTTGCCTCAGTCTGTATAGCCTAAGGAGGGTGAAAACTGATACTTCTGTCCAGGGATAGGTTTCTGACCCAAGCTTGTGAATTTTAGGAACAGAAACAGAAAACCCTGGACAGCAGCTCACCTGTGACGAGTGAGTGAGGAGGGTCACTGTTGCATGCGGATTAGCAGGGACAAGTAAACAGTCCCGGAGGAAAAAGTAGGTGGTTCATAGGCAGGGGCGCCCAGGAGCTAACGCACTCTGCCATCCGAGTCTCAAGGCACCATAATGTTAGATTATTCTGGCACAGTAGAGAAGCAAAAGTACAAAATGAACAGGTTTATTGAGTTGAGGGTGTGGAAAGGAGCACATAACCCTGGGCAGCTGAGCTGACTCCTTTGACCGGAATATGGGGTAGGGATATATGTAACCTTTGACTGGCGATGAGGCTTAGGGCGGGCATTGATGATGTGCGAGGAGCTGATTGGAATTTTCTTTGTGTGCACTGGGAAAGGAAAAAGGAAGTTGTAATCGGGGAAGGAGGAAGTGTCCTCAGGGTAAACATCCCCGATTTGGCTTCTGCTATAATGTCCTGTAGTTTATTCTAGGGCAAAACTCTTTCAAGCTGGATTTTCTGTTTTCCTATGAGTACTTTGGAACGTTTTCTGCAGTTACTTTAAGTAGTTTGATGTTTCCAGGTCTAGCTCATGTGATTGGTCAGGTGGGTGCAGGCCCTCGCTCAGCCTGGGCTCGCCACTCCCCGCCGGGAGCCTCCGTCTCCCTGAGGGGCCCAGCTGAAGCCCCCTGAACTCACGGGAAGGAGCTCTATTCTTGGCCGTGTGTGGGGCCAGGCACTGCCCTCCCACGCTTCCGGTAGCTTTCACTTAAACCGGGCAGCTCTCTGCGGGATGCTCCGGCCGCACTGTAGATGGGAGGCGCTCTCCATGTCTCTCTCCTCTGCTGCGCTCTGGCTTGCTGAGCTCCTGGATGCTCAACTCTGGCTTCTCGGTCAGGGAGGACACTGGGCCCTTTCTGGGCTCCTGAGCCTCACTGCTGCATGGAAACCCTTTCCAGGCAAGAAGCCCTACAACAGAGGTCACGCCATTGTGGGTTCCTGTCTGGTAGGGATCTGGTTCCTACACTGCTAATAACCACTGCATTGAAACTGGGTGACGGACACGCGCTCCAGGCTCTCACCAGGGTGTGAAAGCCAGGCTTATTTCCTCCGACTGGAGAGCCCCAGGTCCTTGCTCAGTTCAGGTGGGAAGAAATTGTCACACGGGGTAGGGGTGCAGTGGGGGGCAGGGGTGCTCCAGCAGTTCACCGGAGACGTGAGATGCGGCCGTGTTGCCCTGGTGGCCTCGGAGTCTTTGCTGTGAGACCCTCAGTGCCTTTCTGGCTCACCAGTGAGGCAAGCTTGCTTCCCAAAGCCCAGGACAGTACTTCTTTCCTCAGAGCCGGAAACGGCCTGGAGCGCAGCTTCACGACGGCTCACTGAGGGCGGGCTGTGGGGAGAGGACTTCAGTTTCGTAAGGAACAGCGTTTGCCACGGCTATGCGTCGTAAACATTGATCTTCAGCTTTGAAAAAGAAGCACAGAAAGCAATCTGCCTCCTTGGATGAAGGTGAATTGGGCCACTGAGTCATCTCTCCGCCAAGGGCATGTTCCTAATGTTCGAGGGCTCCCCAGCTCTTCCCTCCCCTCCCCCACTCTGGTGCAGGGGGGCAGGGAGAGGAGGTTTGGAAGGGCATGACTCTGGAGGTCCAGCATTCCCCTAGCTCTCCCTTGGTGCGTGGGAGGGGCCGGCTGCACAATTGTAAGAACAAAGGCAGCGTTTCTGTTCCTGACACCCGGCTGTGTGTCAATCCCGCCCAGGCGCTGAGCCACGCATGTTTTGCGGTGGGGTCTCTCCCGGCAAACTCTACTCTCCAGCCCCTGAGGTCCCTGGCTCCTGGGATTGCACCCACCGCTCCACGAGTGACACCCACACTCCTCCCTCTGGGGGTTCAGGCCATCAGCAGGTTGCAGCCCGAGACAGCCCTGGCCCTCCTGAGGCTGAGACACGCGTGATTTGCAGCTTTTCTCTGTCACACCTGGATGGCACGGCAGCAGGCTTGGCTTGTTTTACAAGTGCCACCGACTGTGGAAACATGGGCCAGCCGCACAGCCTGCATTTGGGGTGAAGGCTGATGGGAACGCCTGGGAAGAGTAGCCCAGGGGGCTCTGGGCAGCTCCCTGGGACAGTCAGCTACTCCCAGGGTCAAGCCCCAGGGTCTATGCAAAGAAGGCACAAAGTCATCCCCAGACGTGTTGTTTCAATTACAAAATATCTCAAGAAATAGACAGTAAAAGACAGGAAGCAAAAAAATAAAGTATAGCATTTAAGATGCTATACTTTAAGTGAGCATTTAGTCTAACTCTAGAAATTCCTCCTTAGAAATTTTAAATATAATTTTTTTCCTCCCCCCACCACAAACTGTTCCATGTTACCCTATTGGTCTTCTTGTCTCCCAGCCCATGTGCCGGTTGGCTCATTGGAAGGGCACTTCCTGTTCCCCCTCCCAGCTCACAGTTACTGCTGGCTTATGGGAAGGGTGACTTGGCTTCCTATTTCTCCTTCCTTCCGGCCCATGGCTGCCCCAAACTTTTTTTCCTAATGTCTCTTTTGATTTCTTCTTTGATCCGTGGCTATTACATTTCCCTATATTTGGGTATTTTCTTGTCATGTATTAATGCTTTCAAATTTAATCCCACTGTGGTCAGAGAACATGGTCTATCTGCACAGAGCACATACACCTAACTAGAATGAGTTCTGCAGTGGGTGTTCTCCAAATGTCAAGCAGGCCAACTGGTCAACAGGGATGTCCATTCTTTTATATTCTCAGTGCCTATTGTGGTTCCTTTGCAGAAACAAGACGGGCCTCCACCTAAAATGGTTTCGATACTGAAACTAATGAACACACACACACACAGAGGATGAAAAGGTTTGTTATCAATAATGAAATGAAGTTTCTTGGGAGAGCAAGGCAGCTTCCAAGCAGATCCAAAATGGACTGAGGGACCAGGGAAAGGAGACTGGCTTGGGGTTCCTGGTGGCCACGGGCAGGGTGGGTTGAAGGTGCCTGGGTGTGGGTGGGGATGGTCTGGTTGGATGTAATTCGTGGACCGGTGCCAATAATGGAGCACCCAGGCTTTCTGTTCAGCTAGCCCAGATGTGGAAGAGAAGGGGAAGAGGGAGGTGAGGTTTAAAAACTGTCAGCAGTCAGACATCAGAAATTGGAGTCACAGGGGTTGGGGATATAGTTCAGAGGTAGAGCACATGCTTAGTGTAAGTCCCTGGTTCAAATCCCAGCACCATAAAAAAAGACAAAAAAGAAAATTGAAGCAAGACTCTAGACTACCACGGGTGCCTATTTGTTCTGCCAACTATAGAGGATACAGACATATATACCTGTACAGATTTCTTTCTGTAGCTCTGTTTCCTTTATTTTGATGCTGTTGTTAGGCACACATATGTTTACAAGTAGGTTTCTTGTTAAGTGATCTGTCACTATGAAATGACTATTCGTTGTTAGCAGAGCCACTCTGCTCCCCATTGTTAAGGTTTGGGTGTTTTATCCCCGGCCATCCATGTCTTTATATTTATGGTGTTTATTGTAGGCAATGCATACTTGAGTCTTGTTCTGTTTATTAGGTTTGATCTGACAATGTTTTCTAACTGATTAGACCACTTATAAGTTATTAACAGGTTTACATGTTAATATTTTGCTATTTTTTATTGATTTCAACTGTTCTTTGCAGCCCTGTGTGGCTTGTGACCCTTGGCATTCATCTGGCCAACTGCCCCTGTGGCCAGGTGTAGTGGCCAGGAGGCCAGTGTCCTCCGGAGCCTTTGATTCTGATGCCTTAGGGCTGTGAAGCACTGCCTGTACTCCACCTCCCGAGCCGATGTCGGGCTCAGGAAGGGAAGCAGTAGGTTATTTCTCCTCTGTTTTCTGCTACAGACTATTATTGATTCTTCCCTGCTTCCCACTCCCTCTTTCTACCAGTGAATGCCCTTGGAAGCCACTTCCATAATTAGGTGCAAGTAGAGGTGCAAACAGATAGTTCCCACCTCACAAGGAGATTTGTCAGAATGATTTCATAACCCATGTGCTGTGGATCGAATGTTTGTGTTCACTTGAAGTTCCTAATTCTAGCTGTAATCCCTTGTGTTAATGCATCTGGAGATAGGAACTTGACAGGAATAACTAAGCTGAAATGTAATCTTAAGAGCAGGACTCTGATCCAGTAAGATTAGTGCCCTAGAAGAAACGTCAGAGCCAAATCTCTGTGCAGCGTCACGCAGCACAGAGAGAGACGGAGGCTACCTACACACCGAGAAGGGCCCTCAGAATAAAACCCACCTTGCAGACCTGGACCTTGAGCCTCCCAGCTTCCAGAACTGTGAGACACACATTTCTTCTAAGTGAACCACTCAGTGGAACTTTGTATGGCAGATTAAGCTAAGACACTACTATGTGTCTCTGTTTTCCAAAGTCAAGGCTTGACTACAGGATTAAGGCACAAAACAATGAGCTGGAAACCTCATTTTAGATACAGTGCTACTGGGTTCATGAACTCAGTCCTCCCCGAGATTCTGGTCACAAACTGAACAGGATGAGAACCGAATCGAATTTCCTCACGAGGTCAACATTGAACCTAGCCGCTGAATTTGATCTGGTTCTCATCCAACTCGGTTTGTGACCAGAATGTTGGAATGAAATATGTGAACCAAGGTACAACCTCTGGTGCTCAGAACCCTTAAACATACTCAGTTCACCAAGTATCACTGGGTATTCCCACACCCTAGAGAACTGACCAGACCTTTAAGTAAGATGCACTCTAAATCCCATCCATTTTGTTGTGACAGAAATGACATTTTGGGATGCTGGCAGCATCTCAATGCCATAGCAGCATCCGTGGCCTCTAGCAGTGAAAGTCCAGGTGCTCCTAAAACCTGCCCACCAGCCATCACTGGAGCAAACGCTCACAATGAACATCCCAATGCGTGGGACGGCAGGAATGGCGGCCCAGACCCCGCTCCTGTGGGCCAGGCAGACCTCGGGGACGCTTCCACTGCGTGTTTCCTGCCAGGACTATTCCCAGCTTCCCATGCTACCCTTTGGACGGCCCCCCACCATGGGGGGTGCCTTCCATGGAGCCGGTGGTCCTGTCCTACACCCCCAAGAGGTCTCAGACTCCACCTGGCTGCCACCCTTGCAGCCAGTGTACTTGAATCTGGAAGAAGAGTTATTTCAAGTTTCCGTGAATGCCACTGTGCTAAGGGTGGGTGACTTGGGTCTCCGAAGAACAGACAGAAGGCGAAAGGTCACAGAGCTTTGTGAGCTAAGGGGACGCTGAATACGTGCCTGCAGGCTGGCTCAGGGGTGAGCTCCAGGGCCCTGCAGAGGACAGACTGTCCTGGCCAGGACAGGCCTCTGGGAATGTCCCCTGCCCCACCCGCCACGTCTGCATCACTGGCCTGCCTGCCTGAGAGCCACTAACAAGGAGGAAGTTCGAAAAACCAAGTCCTTTCTCCCCCAAAATATGTTTTATTCTTGCATTACATTTGTGTTTCCAATTGTGAATAAAAAATGCTTAGAAAGTGGTTACAAAACAGCGTGAAGTGGACTTGAGGAGGGGCTGGCCCGGGAGGTCCGTCACAGCCCGCCGGATGACGTGCCGCGGCCTGGTGGTGTCTGCCTGTCAGTCGGGTTTCTCACTCTCGGGATCTGGAAAACAAAACCGCCACAGCTGGCTTGTTATGAGCCTCTGGGGCGGCCCAGCACCCCTGTGCGTCCTGCCCAGGCAACAGGCCCGCTGTGCTGGGAGCTGTCGCGTCACAGACGGAAGGCCAAGGCCAGTGCTGGGCCGGTCTCGGTGACCACAGCCTGACTCGAGTCCTGCCCACAGCGCACAGCCCACCAGCCTGCTGTCCGGCCGTCTTCCTTCTGTGACAGCGAGGGACACAGAATGACCACGAAACCAGAGTGGCTGGCAGAGAGCTACCCTCTGGACCTTGGGTAGCTAGAAGTGACCAGAGACCACAGTTGCCTGGCATCCCTTCGGGGGCAGTGCCGGGTAAGGCGCCGGGCGCAGTTGTGGGGGTGTATGCTGGCCATGGGGCGGGATGACCTTCGTCCCCGAGCAGAGCTGTGCAGGCTGCTGCTGCATCTTAACAGGAAGGCAGTGAGGCCACAGAAGCGGCCACCCTGAGCTGCAGGGGCCCAGGTGGACTCAGACCTCAGAGTGGTCATGGCCAGGCCCACGATGCATGTGCACGAGCCGGGCACCACACGAGACGATCCTTTCCGCAAACCACCGCCTTCCCTGCAGCCCCGTGCCCAGCACCCCACACACAGCCCGTGGTGACCACAGCCCCTGTCTTCCTCTGGGTAAGAATGTGAAAGAGGGGACCCCGCCAGCCCAGTCGTGGCCCCAACACCCACGGCGACAGCGTGGAGACGTGGTCACATGACGGTGAGACTCAGCCCTCCACCTGCACTTCTAAAAGGAACTGGGGCTCAGAGGCAGGCGGAGCCTGGGCACCGGGCTCACGCCCTGCAGGTGCAGTGCCGGGGCAGGAGCAGCCCCAGCGGGGCCTGGCGCTTGATCCCCAGTCCCATGGGTGCTCCCGTCTGGTGTGGGGTCAGCACGGCTCCCCGCTCAGAGCAGAGCCCAGGTCCACCAGCCTGGCTCCCGTCTCCTTTCCTCCCTACAAGGCTGGTCAGCCTGGCTTTTATGTGGACAGAGGGTAAGAAAATGATGTTGTTTCACAGTGTTTTCAAGCAAAAATGTTTATTTTTCTCCTTCACATACACAGTCTCTTGGGGATCCCGTGCCACTACCGCTGTCATAGGAGGAGAGGACTGAGCATGCGGGGCAGCGGGAGAGGCCGCCCCCGCTTCACCGAGAAACAGGTCCACTTGGGTGTCAGCCCGGGCACGGAACACACAAATCTCTCACCGCAGTGGATGCCCTGGCCGACGACCCTGCACGGTGCCCTGCTAACTTCATTTCTAACTGAACAGACAGCTCGGACATTGACACTAAAATGATCCGGCTGCTCTAACTAATACAAGATCCACAGGGCACAGGGGGGGCTGTCACCTCCGCCCGGGGCCGTTCCATGCCCAGAGATATAGCCAAAGGGCCCTCCCCACAGCAGTGTGGCTCGGGAGGGGATGGCAGGGCCTGGTGGGCTCCTGCAGGAGTCACAGGAAAGGAGGCCCCTGAGCGGAAGAGGTGGGAGGCCCCGGAGCAAACGGGGCAGGGCACACCACTGCAAGGTGTCCCAGGGGCCTGCCCCACCAGGGCATCTGCTCTCCTGGCATTTTCTGGCAGGTTCTTCACAGGGAAACAAAGCTGCCGATGCTCCTTACGGTACACACACCCTGCCCGGAGGGCCTCTCAGCCACCGAGAAGGCCAGGCAGCCCTGGCCTCACTGAGGACCAAGCCCAGTCCTCAGTGTCCGAGAGCACTGTTGAGTTTTCTTTCTTTTTGTTTCTAAAAAGGCATCTACAATAGAAAGCTGAAGATCAAACTTCAGCTTCAGGGCCAGGGAGTTAGCTCAGTGGCACAGCGCCCGCCTGGCAAGCGTGAGGTCCTGAGTTCGTATTCCCGTACCCCCAGTAAAAACACTTCAGCTTCAGCTTGGTAAACCATTCAGGTCTCTGCAACTTAACACAGTACAGATATGAAAGCAAAGCCAACTGTAAATGAAATAAGACTTTTTTTCTGATTTTTTTAAACATTTCCATCAGGGAACATAAAAGCTGGAATTCAAGATATTGCACTTCTACAGGGCGGGTGACAGGGTCCTGACCTCCAGCGGAGGGCAGAGGTGTGCAGACCACGGGCACTAAGGTCCATCAGGGCCATAAGCAGTAGGGGAAACTTAACCTGCTGTCCACTGGGCCAGGGCCGGGAGGCATGCAGAGGCCAACCCGTGATGGCGCAGGGCTACGTCATATGCAGCCGGTGGCTGGGGGTGCTCACAGCAGGCGGCCACAGGAACACAGGCAGCACAGGAACCTGCACAGGGCTCCAGCCGCCCCAAAACCCTGGGGGGCTCCCCGGGGCTGCCCAGGGCCCCCAGGGCACTGGAGCCGGGCACAGGCCTCCATACTGACCCAGGAGCAGCGCACAGGGTGGGCGTGGGAGGCTGGAGTGGGCAGTACCTGGTGTGGGCACCGGCAGGGCTGGAGTGGCTGCAGGAACGGCTGCGGTGGACAGAGGGCCAGGTGCTGGGGCCAGATACGGCATCCCCACTCCTGCTCGAGCTGTGGTCATCTGGAAGACAGAGACAAGGAAATAAAGCAGGTGGGGCTGCAGCCAGCGGTCTCCTCTCACGTTCCGGGTCCCTGAACTCTCTCCCTCCTCGGACAAAGTGGTCCTCTGATCTGCTACGGACTGGCACCCTAAAGGCTCACGTCGAAATGCAGGCTGGGAAACAGCAGCCTTCCCTCCCTTGCTCCTGAAAGCTCCAGCCTGGTCACCTCTAGGCCACAGGCTTGAGGTGTTCATGGACAAGAGTGCGCCTTGGGGCAGAACTCACAGGGCCTGCCACCTCCAGGCACGTGATGACCCCCATCCCTTTCCACAGCTGGCACTGTGTCTCCTTTGACTGTCCTGTGAAATGATGAGTGTCGATGATGACGGCGCCAGCCCAGGAGCCGTGTGGGCGCGGACGCTCCTGTGCGGGGCAGGGCAAGTGTGTGAGGCGGGACGCAGGCTGCCCTTTGTGCTGCGGGCCTAGTGGACAAGGTCTGAGGGACAGGAAAGGAGCAGGTGGGGGCTCACACAACCTGCACCTCACAGCACCTTGCAGGGCTACCGCGGGGAAAGGCATCAAAGGCCTGCAGTCTTCAACACCCTGGACGAAATGCAGGCTAATGAACTGGCAACCAGAGTGGGGTTTGCCCCAGGAGTGCTGGGCCGCTGCCCCATCGGGAATCACCGCACCTCACCCAGTAAAAGCCCTACGGAAGCCCTGGGGTTGTGGAGGAGAACACCCCTCTGGTGCTCTCCCGGGCACATGGCGGGAACCTGCCAAGGTCCACGCCGCTCACGAAAGCTTGCTTGCAGGGAGGCCCTCCCGGGAGAGCCTCTCGGGAGCCAGCAGCTAAGGCCTGCAGTGGCGAAGAGCAGACGACTCCCCCATTCTCTTTCCCGTCAAAGCTGCCCAGGACCCCCTTCCCCAAGCAGCAAAAAAAAAAAAAAAAAAAAGAAAAAGAAAATGAAAATTGTCCTTATCTATAGGTGACACGAGTGCCCACAGAGAAAACCCCACAAAAATGGCCAAAATGGTTTCTTGAACTAAAACATACATTTAGCAGGAGTGCAGGCTGCCAGGCAGAAAAAAATTAACCACGTTTCTGTATGTCAGTAACATATACCTAGAAAACGAAACTGAGTGAACAATGCAGTTTATAAACACAGTATCAATAACTGCCTCAGGGTAAATTTAATGAAAGAAGTGTAACATCTTTACTCTGAAGAGAAACCAAAAAGATGTAATTAGGGGGCCGGAGGTTTAGCTCAGTGGCATAAGTGCCTGCTTGGCAAACTCGAGGTTGTGAGTTTGATCCCCCGTTACCCACCCACCCCCACCAAAATGGGGAGACACGAAGTTCCCAGGACTACTCATGATCATTCATGTCAGACTTTACCCAGGTGATCAACAAACAACACACTTCCAATCAAACCCCAGTGAGGTTAGTCTGATACTACCGAACACTAAACTTACTGTAAAGCTACAGTAATGCGAATGAGTATTGTGAGACAGACAAAGGAACAAGTCCAGAAATGGACCCACTCAGAAGCAGTCGCTTGACAAACATCTGTCCAACTGAGTGCGGCTCCTCTGGGAAAAGGTGACGCTGGACAGGCTGACGTGTGCGCAGGGCAGGAAAACACCCCGACTGATCCTACGCCAAGTCACACACACAAGCTAACTGCGATGGCTTGACACCATCGCAGTGACACCATGAGTGACACCATGAAGATTCTAGAAGAAAGTAGTATTAGAATTTCTGTACCATCACTTTCATTATTAAAGAAGTGGGGGGTGAGGGGGGCGCCACACATTGGTGCAGCACATCAGTAGGTCTGTGACAAAAGAGATATAAAAACGATCACAAATCAACAATAAAAAGGTAAACCAGCTCTTAAATGGTTATTATCCTTGACCAGACAATATACAGAGATAGTTGCGAAGAACACAAAGAGGGGCTCAAAGGCAAATTAAAACAATAATGAAAAATTTACTACTAGGCCTCAAATTCTTTTTGCAAATTAACTTTCAAATTCAATGTTCTATACATAATGTAAAAAAAGAGCTCAGAAGAAAAAGCAAGGCATTACAGAAGAGAAGTACTGGAACGAAAAACTCTAAAATAGTACATGAAGAGACAAGATTGAGAATTTTGGTAGATGTGGAGGTTGTTTGTTCGTTTGTTTTTTAAGATACAGCAGCGGGGCTGTGGATTTAGCTCAGTGGTGCAGAGCCTGGCTGGCAAGCCTGAGGTCTTGAGTTCGATTCCTGATTGCCTTCTACCAAAAATAAAAATACAACAGATGTGGGGAAAAACAAAAAACTCTTCAGTCAAAAAATTACAATAACCAAAATTAAAATCTCAATGGATAGAGTTAATAGCAGTTTACACATGAGAAATTTAGTGAACTAAAACCCAAAGAAAATAAAACAGGAAAGAATGGTCCATTTGAAGGGAATAAAAATTTTAATTGACAGAAACTGCCCCTGCGGACATTAGTCACTGTACTTTAAATAAACTGCCTTAAACTCACTTGAACAATTAAAGGAAACCATGGACAGAGAACTAAAGGAAACCAGGAAAATGATACATGAACAAAATGAGGATATCAATAGACAGAAATTATAGAACAGACTGAATAGAAATATAGGAGGTAAAGAGTAAAAGTGAAACTTAAAAGTTCACTGAGGGATTCAATAACAACTGACACAGCAGAAATAAGAATCCGCAAACTTGAGATACTACAATGAAGTTACCAAGTTTGAGGAACAGAAAGAAAAAAGGAAAAAAAGTGAACACAGCCTACGGGATCTTACCTCATTGAGTGGACCAATTAGTGCATTGTGGGAGTCACAGAGGTAAAGAGAGTGAGGAAGGTTTGGGAAATTATCTGAATACTGGCTGTCCCTTTCCCAGTTTCATAAAGACACGAATCTACATATCCCAGAACCTCCCAGCAGTACAAAATCAAAGAGATACATTTATAGTCAAATTAGCAGAAATTAAACACGGAATTTGAAAGCAGTCATTGGTCACCTACAAGGGATCTGCAGAAGGTTAACAGCTGGCCCCTCAGCAGAGGCCAAGGAGGTCCGATTCGGCAGGAGGCCACGCTGAGTGCAGAAAGAACAAACTGTCAACCAGGAATTCTACAGCCAGCAAAGCAACCCTTCAAAAATAAAAGACCATGCCTCAAAATAAAAAATAAAATGGCTGGGACTGCAGATCAGTGTGCAAGGCCTGAGGTTAATCCTGAGTATTCACCCTCCTCTGACATATCTACAGAAAAGGAAGGAAAGAAGGAAGGGAGAAGGGGAGGAAGAAAGTCCTTTAAGGTGAAATGTTAGATGCTGTTGGATCTGATGGCCTGGGCAGCTACTTCAAAGATAACAAGATACATTACAGTAGCCATTTTGGATTTACTATTATCTTGTTTTGAAGTCCTGTACTGCATTCATTGTTTTGTTTTTATTGGTTCTATTCCGTTTCTATTTTGTTTGATTTTACTATGTCTGAGGGTATGGGCAGCTATTTTGAAGACAGTAAGAGGCATTATGGTAGTCATTGTTGATTTCCTATTATTTTGTTGTGCAATTCTGTGTCACTTATACCCTCTTGTTTTTATTGTTTTTATTTTGTTTTATTTACTTATTTTCTCTAAAACAGAGTTTAAAAAAAAGAAAGTAAGTCAAAGTTACTACATAAATAAATGAGTAAGGTAGTATTATTACACTTCCAGTTTGTAATTCTTTTTTTTTTCTCCAGAAGATTTAAAGGGCAAATGCATTATATGATTATTACAAATCAATTTAAAAGACACACAATGTATACAGATGCAACCTGCAGCAAATGTAATATAAAGAGAAAGGAATGGGAAAGGAGCTGAATATTACCATTAAAATTAGTTTGGTCTTATCCAAAGTAATGTATAAGAAAGTTAAGATGCTAATTGTAAACTCCAAGTGGCCACTAGAAAAACAACTGAAACTTACATAATAAAATAAAGAAGAGAATAAAAATGATACACAGAAAAAAACCCCAAAATCCAATATTTTAAGAGCAGTAATGTAGGAATTAAAGAATGAAAGCCTATAAGACATAGAGAAAACATATAGTAAAATGGCAAAACTCTTTCCTTATTTATACTTACTTTAAATGTAGACAGATTAAACTCTATAATGAACAAGAAGACACTGACAAAGTGGGTAGAATTCCATGCCAACTTGAATGCTGCCTACAAAACACTCATTTTAGATACAAAGGGACAAAGGTGCTGAGAATACAAGAATAGAAGAAGGTAATCTATTGAAATGGCAAGCAAAAGAGCTGGGGCAGCTGTATTACTATCAGGAAAAAATAGATTTTTAATAAAAAAGTCACAAGAGACAAAACAAGATAAAATATACGATAAAAGAGTCAACTCATCAAGAAGATACGTTGTAAGTACACATGTATCTAATAACAAAGTCCCAAATCACATGAAGCAGACATAAAAAGAATGGAAGCAAGAAATAATTCTACAGTAATAGTTGGAGGCTTACCATACAGAAGATTAATAAAGAAGGGAAAGATCTGATCACCATCATAAACCAATTAGCTCCAACGTATATTACAGAATACACATTGCTTTTGACTGCACATGGAATATTCCCCATATATTAAGCCATGACACAAGTCTAGCACATTTTTTAAAAGACTTAAATAATACCTAATATCTTTTCCAACATGAAATCAGAAACCAGTAACAAAAGGGAAACTGCAAAACTCATAAATATATAGAAATTAAGCAACCCTCTTAAACAACCAAAAGGTCAGAGAAGTCATCAGAAAGGAAATAACATTTCTATTTCTAAATAAGAAAGTTCTTAAGTCAATAACCTAAATTTATACCCTAAAGAAACCAGAAAAAGAGCAAATTAACTCAAAGCAAAGGGAAGGAAAGAGCAAAGACTACAGCAGAGATAAATAAAATGAAGAATAAAAAAATACAGAAAAATCAATGAAACTAGAAGTTGATCCTTAGAAAAGAGAAACAAATTTGATAAAGTTTTGGCTACCAAACTGGCTATGTTAAATGAAATGGACAAATTCTTAGAAAATACAAACTGTCGATATTTGTCGGGGGAATTGGGTTGTAGTTTTCTTGAGATGCCATTTTTTGGCTTTTTTAACAGTGATGTTGGTTGGTCTCATACGAAGAATTACAAAGTATTCCTGCCTTGATTTATTGGAAGATTTTAAGAAGGATTGGTTAAATGCTTGGTAAAATTCTCCAACAAAGCCATCCAGTCCTAGATTTTACTTTGTTGAGAGGTTTCAGATTATTATTATTTTTTTTTAATTTGAGGTTTCAATTATTAGTTCTCAATCCATAAAAAGAACAAAGCGGGAAGACTCATACTTCCTGATTTTTTAAATTTACCACAAACTACAGCAATAAAAACAGTGTGATACTGGCAAAAGGACAGACATAGAATGAAATGGAATAAAGATGAAATGGAAGACAGAATTCAAAATACGCTCTTGCATACATGGCCAGTGATTTTCAATAAGGTGCCCAAACTATTCAATGAGAGAAGAATAATGTTTTAAATACATTTTTGCTGGGGAAACTGTATATTAAGAAGTAAGAAAATAAAACCACAAAAAAAAAAACTGACCTAAATATATAAGCTAAAGTTATAAAACTCTTAGAAAAAGGCATGGAGCCTGGCGTGGTGGTGCACACCTGCAATCCCAGCACTTGGCAGGCTGAGGGAGAAGGGGTGCTGTGAGTTCAAGGCCAGCCTGGGCTACATAGTGAGACCAAAAAAAAAAAAAAAAAAGACACACACACACACACACACACATACACAGAAAATGATCATGGAATTGCATTTAGAAATGATTCAATGGATATGATACATGATAGATATGCAAAAAAAAGAAAAATAGATAAACTGGACTTCATGAAAAGTAAAGCTTTGTGGACCAAAGGATATACTACCAAGCAAATGGGACAGACCCTACCAAATGGAAGAACATAATTTCATAACATGTGTCTGATAAGGGATTAATAGCCAGTACGTATAAAGAACTCCCACAACTTTACAACAAAAACCCAACAATCTAAATCAAAAATGGGCAAGAACTTCAATAGACATTTCTCCAAAGAAGACATAAATGGCCCATAAGCATATGCAAAGATATTCAATATCTTAGTGATTAGGAAAATGCAATCAAAACCACAGTAAGATACCACCTCCAATCCATTAGGATGATTTTTTTTTTTAAAGGAAGACAGAGTAAAAGCACTGGTAAGGGTATGGACAATTCACTTATTCACTGTCTGTAGCACTATAAACTGGTTTACCCGCCATGAGTGACAGCGTGGAGGCTCCACAAAAGCTAAACATAGATCCACAGGATCTAGTAATTCCATTCTTGAGTTTAAAGCCAAAACAAACAAAAGCAGGGACTCAAACAAGTACCTGAACACCAGTGCTCACAGCAGCATTGTGCACAACAGCCAAGGTGTGGAAATAACTCAAGTGCCAAGCACCTAATGAACATGTGAACACTGAGTAACACAGCCACACCATGGAATATCCTTAGCAAAACAAGGGAATGAAGTTCAAGAAGATAAAGACATAAATGAATGGAACAAAACCTCACATTCAAGAATTGGAAGACAGGCTGGAGATGCAGCTCAATGACAGACTGCTTGTCTAGCATGCATGAATCTGTGAGGCCCTGGGTTCAATCCCCAGTATTGTAAGATAACATCTTACCATGTTAGAATGCAGGAGACAAGATGGCAGACTGGTAGGTAGCAAGAGAGAGACCCTCTCTGAGAGAGACAGCTCAAATGCCAGAATAAAACACCCTGGAGAGACCCAAACAGAGAGAGATAGACTCTCACAACACAGAAAGAAACTAAAGCGCAAAAACCCACTAGAATAAGAGGTCCTGGGGCTACTATTAGTGAAGATAAGATCGGCGAGCACGGCACCCTCCTCGAGTCACCTGAATTCCTGCCTGACCTGAACAAGCGATCCGCGCCGAAGCAACTGGCTTGAGCCGCCAGAGCGTGGAGCTGAACAGCCCTGCGTGCAGCTCGCCGGGACTGGCTCTGCACATGACCCACCCAGAGGCACCGTGAATTCCCACCGCAGACGCGCTGAAGTCGGAGGTCGGGGAGCCCAGCAGTTCTTGGGGACGCGGTGAGTGATGGGACTAAGACCCTCTCACGGGAAAGGGGAAACCAACTGGATGACATGTTGGATTTGGGCAGGACAGCCCTAACTCCATAAGGAAGTGGCTTCAGCTGGTTGCTCCCCTCGCCGAGCAGATTGGTGGAATCTGCTTGGACTAGGCTGCACCCCTGGCAGGGACCCAGTTACTTCCCTGAGATCAGTGCACACTGATGCAGTGAAGGCCTGCAAAGGTTGACTGGCCCAGAAGGGAGGAGCTAGTGCACACTGCCCGTGGGTGAACTCTAATCTCTGATAACCTATTGAAGAGGGCTAAAGCTCCTAGCCTGCACCCTCTAGAGGAGCCTTAAACAACAAGAAAAGGGTCTGGGAATT